>NMRB01001516.1:125250-135392 GCA_002633025.1 Notospermus geniculatus
CCAAACAGTGAATTTTGAACTTTGACCTCTGTGACCTTGAAAAGTAGGTCAAATCAAAAACCCGGGATTTATGTGATGTAGTCTCATCAGAGGAACCCACCATAAAAGTTTCGTGGTTCTAGCTAACAGCGTTCAGGAGATACGGCCGAAAGAAGGTTTTCACAAAGCGCCCCCTACAGGCCAGAGTGTACAAGCAGCAGCGCTACGTTTCGGTCCAGAGATTGTTTTTACCATAGGCTACATGTACACCAAATTTCAAGTTTGTAACCCAAGCGGTTTAGAAACGTGCCACCCCTGTTAACGATGACGACGACGACGGACGACGGACGACACACCATGAGAGAAGCTCACCTCACAGAGGTGAGCTAAAAAGCGACACAAGGAAAGCCTCACCAATGTAATTATTATATCATTATTATATCATTACCGGCCTCGTAACCCTGTTGGGTTTTTGCCGGAGGTATGGAGTCCACGACAGGCTACAGTCCACCTGCGTGGGGTCTTTTACTTGCCCTGGCATAGACACTCAGGTACAAGGGACCACGGTTTTTAGTCCCATGCGACGGACCCTCAATCAATATTACACAATTTCTGTGTCACAATTTTTGTACATGCCTTCGCCCGGAGTCGAACTCACGCCGACCCATTGCACAGGTGGTAGTCAAGCGCGCTAACCACTCGACCACCGGGCTTTGACATTCACATTAGCATCTCAGTAAATGAGTGTCTGCTTCCTAAAACAGCCTCGGGGGAGATGGAAGGGTTGCTACACAGGTACATTTTCAGAAGTGTTTTTGTTTTTCGGGTGGTTGCATGCAATGTTTTCTGGCCTTTCACCTGCTTTGTTTATTTCAGATGAATCAACAGCGGCCATCGCACTTGGTGAACAATCGTCGCAATCCGCAGCAATCCAACTCCCACGACAAGAGGTCATCCCAAGTGACCCAAGTACTATACGGCTATTTGCCCAAGGACAACCACCTTGTACACACTCCTTAACCAGTCCAACCGACTTCATGTAATTCTCCATAACAAGATGCATAACAAGAACAGGACATCGGAGCGATGTCAATGGTTTCCGATCGTGATGACAGTAGCCAATCTACCACAAGCCAAGTTCCAGTTGAAGTTAATATGAAGTTGCTACTCCAGAGGTGGTACACTGTGACCTTGACCTCTGACCTTGAGACGTTTTGCGTAACTGGAACAGACATCCTTGACTAAACCTAGGAGATGGTTAATGCGGGCTTCTAATTAGTTTTTTCCTGAAATTCTGAGCAGATTTGCATTTTAGAACTGTTTGACCTTGACCTTGACCTCTGACCTTCAAGGTCATTGCGTAATCTGAAAGGTCATACTTGATGACCTGGGTGTATGTGAAGGTTTTAGGCTTCCACCATCAGCAGGTTCTGACTTATCTCATGTTATCTGTGACGGTTGACTGTGACCTTGACCTCAGACCTTGAGAATTATTGCGTAACTGGAACATGCATTCTTGATTGAACCTATAGGAGATGGTTAATGCGGGCTTCTAATTAGTTTTTTTCCTGAAATTCTGAGCAGATTTGCATTTTAGAACTGTTTGACCTTGACCTTGGCCTCTGACTTTCAAGGTCATTGCGTAATCTGAAAGGTCATCCTTGATAACCTAGCTGTAGGTGAAGGTTTTAGGCTGCTACCATCACCATGTTCTGACTTATCTCATGTTATCAAATTTGCATATCAAATCTCACCATGATATTTTGATATATTATCGATTACGCAATGACCCGGATATCACAGACATGAAATCATAAGCTCATCATGTTGACAGGACCAAGTTACCTGGGGATAGGTCAGGTTTCCGGGGCTGTCGCTGTTAAAGTAGCCAAGTTAGGGTGTGACAGACAATACGTGTATATCATCTTCTTTTGATATATCGATTACGTAATGGCCCGGGTATCACAGACCTGAAATGATAAGCTCATCATATTGACAGGGTCAAGTTACCTGGGGTAGGTCAGGTTTCCTGGGTTGTAGCTGTTAAATTAGCCCAAGTTAGGGTGTGACAGACAATATATCATCTTTTGATATATCGGTTACGCAATGACCCGGGTATCACAGGCCTGAAATGATGAGCTTACATGTATGTTGACAGGGTCAAGTTACCTGGGGTCAGGTTTCCAGGGTTGTAGTTGTTAAAGTAGCCAAGTTAAGGTGTGACAGATGCGGACAGAATGACAGAGTGACAGAATGACAGACAGACAGACAGACAGACAGATACCACGACCAAAAACAATATGGTTTCCGATACTAGTATCGGAAACCATAATGACATTGACTGTGGCGTGCAAGATCTTTCAGACACGTCAGACTCAGTAGATCTTTGGGTCGTATTTTAGAACGTTCCTTATCGTTAAGGTTGACCTTAAATCTATTGTAAAACCACCAAGAACAATAGATTTAAGGTGGACCCTAATGTTAAGGAACGTTCTAAAATACGGTCCTTTGTTTTGAGGTAATATAAAACTATTTTTCCCAGTACATTACAGTACAATTGATGCAATAATGGTTATAAAGCGCCCAATCCAGTAGTCTTGAACGTTAGTTGGGGTGTTGATATTTTTGGTGACTGGGAGGGGAATGATCAGCTGCCCCTGCATTCAGAGAGACTTAGTGAAAGTCTCTCTGAATGCAGGGGCAGCTGACAGGGATCTGTGGTTATAAGTATTTATTAGCAAATGCAGATTTGTAGGGAAAGGGAAGGGCTGGGGAGATATTCGTCCTGCGACTGAAAGTGTTCAGCAAAAACAATAAACAGAGAAACGACACGCGAAATAAATTGCCTATCGCAAGGCGCGAACCCGGCGCCCCAGATTCATAGCCGGACGCTCTACCGATGCGCCAGCTGGCCAAGTCATGATAGTGGCTGCTCAATAAATGTTTATAAATATATCCCAGCTACTCAACATATTTTTATGATGATAGAAAATGACGTCACAAATCAGAATAATCTTACAAAAATCGCATTTTACAACAACCACAGAGCAAGTCCCCAGCAAATCTGTCAGTATATCGCTACATAATGTATCCATCTACGTTCACAGCCACTAAAAACGTGAACCAACCGTCCGGTATATTCCATCTGAACATTAGGTGCATATTTCCTATGAGTCCAGTTCTATTGACTGACCCGTGACAAGTCTTTGGCTAGCTTCGCTGTTGACCGCTACGCGGCGCGTTGGGCCCTTGCGTCCAGATGCTATCAAGCCATCATCATTCACATCCCTGCATTTGGATTTATTGGGTCGCTTATGTTAAATAATTTAAGCTTCCGAGTCTGGGCGCACCAGTCGTAAAGGCACTTCAGCAAGGGAAGGCTTTGCTTGTGTGGACTCAGCTGGAGGAGGAGGTCGCGTTTGGATTGAAAAAGCACGACAAGAAAATTCGAACAAAAGTAGAGTACAATACAGTGGCCACAGCTGTGGATATTAGGTATCCATGCATAGGTATGGATTCAAAGAAGAAAAATGGAAAGCCTGGGAAACCTCGGGTAACATTTCGAAAATTCACGAACGCTTCATTTTTTTTCATCATTTTTATAATCACTTCGGTTTTTGAAGTGATTTTATCTTATCCATCTATCTTACAGTACAGGTCACAATTGACATCCCTAAATTCGCGAAAGTTACGCGTAAGTCACTCGTAACTTACGCAGCAACTCACGAGCTATGTTACGCGTAACTTACGAGGTGAATTACGCGGTGAGTTACGCGAATTTCGCTAGCTACGCAGTGATTTACGAGGCGAGTTACGCGATTTTGGCGAATTACGCAGTGAGTTACGCGAAACCAAATCCGTGAGTTATTGGTAAGTTACTCGTAACTTACGAGTAACATACGCGAAGCCGTAGGGATGTCAATTGTGACCTGTACTGTATATATCGCCCGAAGTAAAGGGTACATGATGCTCTCACATTATGTCAACAGGTTCTGTCGACTTGCAGTTGCATCCGCTCTGTTTTAAAGCTGACGTGACCGAACAAAAAGCCCCCATGCGACGAGCAAGGGAATTGCAAACGCCCTGCAAACACCTCAAACGAAGGCTCAGAACATGATATACCCCACGAGGCCAGGAGGCCGCCACCTTTTTGTCTTCGAGCTTTAGAGGTGTCAACATCCTCTGGTGAGCTCCTGCTGAACATTTTTCTGAAAGAAAAAAAATGGCCCAGCTGGGAATCGAACCCGCCCCCTGTTATCTTTGTTCCACCGTCTTCCCCGTTGGGCCACCGAACTTGTTGCAAGACTATTATCATGTTTTCTCTTATTCGTAGTATTATTACGTAAGTCGAAGGTCTATGTCTATGACAAACACAAACCATGTCTCTGTCAGCTGGCTCGTTGGCCGAGTGTAGAGTGGTGGATTGCAAATCAGAAGATCGACGGCTCGAATCCCGTCTATAAATGACTACATTTTTTTTTCTTTGAGTAGTGTAAGAGGTATGCGGTGATGTTGACAGCTCTGTTGCCTGAAGACAAATAAGGTGGCGCCCTCCTGGCGTCGTGGGGTATATCATGTTCTGAGCCTTCGTTTGAGGTGTCTGCAGGGCGTTTGCAATTCTCTTGCTCGTCGCATGGGGGCTTTTTGTTTGGTCACATCAGCTTTAAGCTGATTATTAACTGCGTCGCCTAACGCAAGGAGTCCAGACGACAAGAATGAACGGAACAAGCCAGAAGACCCCAGAAAAATGGCAGACACACGACAGATCAACAGACAACTTCACGGCTGATATCATTCTCCAGCAAAAGAAAAGTGAAAAGCTTCGTGTAATACCTCGTCTTGTGCTTCAAGCTGATTATTAACTGCGTCGCCTAAAGCAAGGAGTCCAGACGACAAGAATGAAGGGAACAAGCAAGAAGGGCCCCGCAGAAAAATGGCAGACACACGACAGATCAACAGACACCTTCACGGCTGATATCATTCTCTAGCAAAAGAAAAGTAAAAAGCTTCGTGTAATACCTCTTGTCCGATCATTTTGAACTCGGTATTTGAGCCGCGACGAAGCTTTGGCCACAGCAGAACAGTGTTTCAACTCCTGCTAGAACAAATCATTGCATAGCAGCAGTTTTCCCGGATTCGGTGGACATTGAAGTTTGAAAAGTAGACGTTTCTTATCCCAAGGGACTGGGATATATCGGGTTATCTTGACGAAACTTTGCCGATATAATGTACATGTTTATTGGTTTACACCAAAATTATAGATAAATCGGGCAAAGGTCAACATCCGTGATGGCAAATGAAGGTAAGTAGTGTCAATCGGCGACAAAATTAAGCGCTTAAAAATGTGAGATTTGACGATTCGTATTTTTAGATGGTGTACGACATATTCATTTGCATGGCATAATGCAAAAAAACGACTAAAGCTTGGCACAACGATACCATCACAACAAATGTCATATGTGAGCAAATGCCTTCTGTGTGGAAAACAGAGTTTGGGGTCATATATACAATGACGAGCTGAAGTCGTCGGGGAAGCCGACGGTAAGGAACACATCTCGCATCACATCAACATTATATGTAAATATCAGTCAAAACATTTTCGAAGTTTACAACATTTTCCAACCTCCCCATTACAACCCCGTCAACAAAACAACAAAAAGTCGCCCCGTCAACGAAAGAGCAAAACGTCGCTAATGAGTGCAAATGCAAATTAATACTTTCCGCTATGTGAATAACATAATTGCTGCAGGTTTTTATACCGACGGATGCAGACTTCAACTATAAAAAATACGTCATTAGGATGACAGTCATTAATATTCTAAAGACTTACAGACCAGGGGCTTCTTTCATAAAGTGACTTCAGGCTAATGGTACCATTAACTTCAATGCATTTTCCATTTGGTTAAAGGTACCATTAGCTTAAAGTCACTTTATGAACATGCCCCAGATAAATTTGGAAAGTTCGAAACTGCGAAATTTCAACACATGTACTCGGAGGAGTCGAACAGACAGTTAAAAGTGGTAAGCAAGCATTTTGCATTTACACCATTAGTGCACAAAAAATGACATACAAAATGATAGTAAACATCAAGCACTTTCTAGTACAGATCCCAGAAGTCTGGCGTCTCTACTAGAAAGTGCCCGAGGAAGACCCCGGTTGGGGTCGAAAATTTGCGAAATTCGGAGACGACTTTATATTTATTATAATACACCATTAGTGCATATCATTTTGATCTTTTACGTCGCGTCCTTAATAATTTACACGCGAATTTACGGATTGCAGATTCCAATTGGTGTAATCGACGCACAGCCATCCTCAATCTCCGGCGTTGTGAACATACTTGAAAATTTGCAACAATATGTGCCACAGTCGGACGAAATTTTCAAAGTCACGACATTCGGTCTCAATCGAACGCATGTAAGATGCGAAGAAAAGCAGGATTGGTAAGCAGAAAATGGGCATTCTAATCCCGTGAGCTCGTAATGTAACTAGAAAGACTCGTACTGCGCACGGTTGTTTTCCAGTATGTTTACCTCGGTCTCATTGCGCGATGGCATAATGGTTAGGGCTGTGGACTCGTGATCGGAAGGTCGCGGGTTCGATCCCCGGCCGTGCCACTCTGTAACTCTCAACTGGCCTGAAATGTCCATCGTGTGCGCTATTGTGGCTGCCCTTTGGTTTCTACAGAAAGGTTTCTGAATCATAGGCTGGGGTAATATGTGTGAAGCGCTTAGAGAGCGTAATACGCTATGAAGCGCTATATAAGAACTCACCATTGTTATTACATAGGAAGGCCGAAACATGCCGAATGATTCAGACAGCCACCCATAAAAATTAAAATAATTTTGCGATGATTATTTATATATGTATGTAATGAGCTTACGTTCGAGGCGCTGCACTAGGTAAATGACTAAAGTGAACGAACGAAAACGTAAGGATAGGTTCACCATTGTAACCAGTGATGTGATTGGTGAGGAGTAAACGTATTGATATGTGGCGCCACTGGTAAGGTCCACTTTGCTTACGTCCTGTTTGTGATTGGTAATCAGCAATGTGTAAAACGCCCATTGACAGCTTTGAATTGTATGATATGACTAACCACCGTGAGGTGAGCGTGACCATCATCGGTAGCTGAGGTCAGGCACCAACTCGCAGAACGATTCTGATTATAATCCCTTCTCCAGGTAGTGCACAATGCAATTTTGTTCCACTGTAAAGCTACAGACACAGACTGTTGTAATCATCGTGTTGTTGGCTCTTGTGCAATATAGTGGACGTGTACGTTGCGGAAGTCCGGCAGGGAGATGAACTGCCGTAGAGTAGATATCAGCGCCTGTCGCCACTGACGTCCCGTGATTGATCCCCAGTCGAACCCATTCGTAGGTTTTCTCAGGAAAATCTGGTTTCCTCCTACATTACATACAAATCCCCAATATTGTGTAAAGATGATGTGCCAAGATAGAGCTCAGGGTTCTCGAATCATTGTTTGAAAAAGTACTCCGGTTTCCTCCTACATTACATACAAATCCCCAATATTGTGTAAAGAGGATGTGCCAAGATAGAGCTCAGGACCAAGGGCCACCGAAAAACAAATATTTGACATTTGACCCAACGACCTTGACCTTCCCAAAAATGAACCCCTCAAGGGCAATTCTGGGGTCAACCTACATCCACCCACTAAGTTGGGCGAAGGTCGGCCCAAGGATACCGGAGGAGTAGGGGCACAAACAGACAAACGTTGCTCAAATTATAGTATGATGATTTTGCAATGCGCTCCTGGCATCGGTAACATTTCCGACGGATAATATTGGCCGATATATCGAACAGCAAGTGGAGAAATGGCCATAATACATATTTGGTGTTGCATTGCACTCGGACACATCTGAAAAAAATCATTTTGTTTCAGACATGGACGATGCCATGCAGCATACACAGGTTTCTTGAAGCCTGGCAATTCGTAGGTGTGACCGCAAAAAAAAACGGGGATTTTATGTAGTGTAATCACGGCTTATATCTCATCATTCGCTACGGTCACACCTGTTGAAAATACCTCCAGCCCCATGTCAAACCCGTGTGTACGAAAAGCCCGGCGAGAGGTCACATTACTACATTGTACATGTAGTTAAGATGCCCAGTGACAGGAGCCGACACCGACTTTTCCGTCATTTCTGTATTGGCCGCACACATTGCTGGAGGCGCGAAAACGAGGTCACTGAATTGTGGACTAGTACCTGATCCTACCAACCAGCTCGCTGCTGTCGGACGTGGCTTGTTTGGTAGGACCCGTACTGGCCGCCATTTGTAAAGGAAGTTAGGCAGTGACGTCACTTGGAAATTTTATTCAAATTGTGTAAATTTATTCAATTCTCAATACGGCTGACGTACCGGAATACAGATGGAATGATTTGGAAGGTGACTTACACTTGACCCAGGAAATCCGCCAATCGTGAAGGAGTTGAAAATAGAAAATGTATCAACATAATAGTCCCATACCTACCACCTGCACCAGCACTGGCTAATCAGATTCACGAAGGCGGTAGGCACGCCCGGTCCTAACATATGCAAAAGTCGGATGTAAAATAGTTAGGACTGGGTAATAAATACCTTGATCAATTTGAAAAACCGTAGCATGCAATCCCTGATAACATTGACTCGTGGCAACCACGTGGTCAACTGGCAAACTCGTGGCTGCATGCGGGGGGGCCCAGTTTTCCACGTGTATTCCACGTGTGCCTAGCCACAAGTTTTACTGGTAAAATACTAGTGGCAAAAAGCACAAGATATCCATGTGTTTTCCACGGGGTCCAAAACACGTGGAGAAAGGACCAGATTTACACGAGTTTTTCCACATGGTTATTCTCGTGGTTTCCACGGGTTGGAAAACACGTGACGGGTGAACGGAATATCCACGTAATTTACACGAACTGAAAAATTGGCGGTAATTATTTATTTTATTGAGTATTTTATAATCTTAATATTGCGGCTTCTGTTATTAATTATGTAAATGTCTCTAAAAAGCTGAAAAATCAATCCTGGCAAAGTTTCACCAAGTTATATTGCTCCAGGGCACTAACCCAAGGGTACAATCAAAATCCTGATTTAAAACAATACCAGTAGCAAAATTTTTCAAAAAAATTATAAAAATGTTCCTTAATGAGGGTTAAAATGTAATAGGCTGACTGAATATTTTCAAAGTGCACAAATTTGCAAATGTCGATTCCAGATGTTTCAGCACAACACCAAAACATTGTTGCACAGGATTTCTTTTAAGAGCATAACAGACACTCTACTCTGTACAACCATAAAGTCGACACTACTCACAAGTGGAGTTGCCCTTGTATGATTATTGCAAGGTTTTTTACTGATCTTGGTATCAGTTTAGATTTTGTTTGAGAAATTCTGTTTACCAATAAAAAAAGTGAGAAAAAAAACACGTGGATATCACATTCCAGAACTCGTGTAAGAGATGTGAAAAACTCGTGAAAGACCATCTTGAGATCTCAGGTCATTTACGGTCGTACCCTCCCTCAATGCCCTGAGGAAATCCATCCCGTTTCGGTGGGAAAGACGGCTGTTCCCTCGTGTGTACTCGCCTATTGGTAATTCACGAATAATCAATGCGCTGCAGTGGGGGAACGCCACTTGATGTAACATACCAAACACCGTGCCTAGTGCTGCAACGTCTGCACACAGATCTGGTGTTACGAGTTAACGGGCACCAGGCAAATAGAACTGTATCTCATTCCATAATTATGGTCCCTACATATCAATGTAGGGACCATCTTGATATCACTGGGTAGGTAGGAAATTTTTATTTCTTTCTTTCTTTCTTTCTTCCACACTCAATTAACACACGATTGCAAGAAAACTGCTCAATTACCTCAAAATCAATCAGTACCATCAAGTAGTCAATACTTGTATCCAGGTCTGAAAGGTGAGATAGTTTTAAAAAAGTTAACTTACGGTGGTTTTTGAAGACTGTTTTATTCTGAAGTGATGAAGTTAAGTATCTCCCTCAATTATTTTTTGTTTGCCTTGGGCTGGTAAATACGGTGGATCCGTATCCAGCAAGACCACTTTGCCCTTCCTCTGATCGCTGAAGACAGTCCCCTCCCCTCCCCAACCCGGCCCCCTTCCCCGCCTGGCCCCCACCCCTGCCCCG
>NMRB01001516.1:149364-176612 GCA_002633025.1 Notospermus geniculatus
GCTACCCACACAATGCTATTCGACGCGCAAGAAAGGCTGGATCGAGGTCAATTCTGTTGCGCATTTTCCCATTGCGCATTTTGATTTTGCGCGAATTCCAGTAAGCCCCCTGTTACAACTAGCCCCGGTCTCCCCTACAAACCTGCCAGTGTTGCTACTTCTACGAATACTGCTGTCACCAGTACCAAGCCGATGCAGGGGATTACTGCTGTCACCAGTACCAAGCAGATGCAGGGGATTACTGCTGTCACCAGTACCAAGCAGATGCAGGGGATGTCTTTGCCACGTCCTGGTAAGTATCACTCCTCCATCACAGATATGTTTCTTGTATCTACTTAACAAGTGGTTGCTACCAGTCCCAGGTTTAATTCTGGCAACCACGGCTAAATCTCATGAAATGCTTTTAGTGCTGGTTGCCAGCTAAACCATTGGAAACCGCCTTCTTTTTGACCAGTTTAGCTGGCAACCAGCACTAGAACTTAGAAGCTTCTCATGACATTGGGCCCCGGTTACTGGCACTTACCGGCCATCACGTGGGGAAACCATAAGTTGAGGTGTTCAATGCTTTGAGCTTGCATTCAAGACCACTGCACCATTCGAATCAGTGGCAACCACATCACAGTGAGGCAATGGGCACTGGTAAGAAGTGAAAGACCTTATGAATTCTCATTTGTGCTGCATGTTTGTATGTGAAAAAGGACTCTTAGAGTTGATCCTGAGCTTCATCAAAACAATCTTCACAATAAGTTTTAGTGCCAATTACATTTCAGTATCTCGCACTGTGACCTCAACCCTGTCAACTTTGATGCCACAGTCCACTGTAAGGGGAGTGAGACGTCCACTTTCACTTGCAACAAATATGTGGCCTTTGTCAAGTACTGGTAAGTTACAAGTCAACTGGAATAGCAGTATCTTTCATCCTGGGATAACAAATACTTTTCAAGCAGTATGGGTGTCCGATGGCCATTCCTCTAGTGGGCGATACCAAGTCCTTGATGATGTCATTCATAGATCATCATAGTTGACAGAGCTGAAAATAAAAGTCGCCACGCTATCATGGCTACCCTGGATCTGGCTGCTGATGAGGGTAACAATATGAGTGGAGGCATTCAATGGCCAAGCTGATTTGTGTGGCCTGTCAAGTGTTATCCTCGCACTTGGCATGCATGTGGATTGGATGCTTTTTATTTCGACTTGAACAGGCATAAGGAACAGCAACTTTGCCATTTTAAAGATGTCAAGAGTCAGGGGCTGATGTGCAAGTGCCCCAGAAGTTATTGAATACTGGCGACCAGAAAAAAATGGAAATAAATGTTTTATTGTGGCATTCCCAAGACGATATTCACGCTGCACAGCACAGTGGCCTCTGACGTAAAAAAATGATAAAAATTTAAAAGACTCGAGTCAAGGTATGGAAAGAAAACATGTGTTTTCCTCAGGATGAACTCCATGCACTGTGTCAATGTGGTCATGAATTTTGTAGTACATGTATACTAAGCCATACTTATTCCTTTTCAGCATCAACTTCAGGAAGCCAAACATTGAAACCAGTTGCTCCGGATGCATTAAGTGGTGTGGTGAAGGATTATTTGCCACGTACTTGTAAGTATTTTACCTGTTGTCGCTAAAGATAGAAATGCATTCCTGACATGCATCTGACACCATTTCCCCTGGACTTTGGATGAAACCCACTTCATGTGTACATGTATGAAGCAACATTTGGTGCCATGTGTGGAGAACACCACATGCCACTGCCAGTGCCAGTCGAGTCAAAGTACGGTGTTCGAAATGTTGCACTAAGCTTCAAGAACTTCAACTTTGCTTCAAATCCTGCCCAAAAACAGTTCCTGTGTGAACAAATCCAGTTGACACACTTTATCATTGTGGCTGGCATAAATTCTCGACAACCGCACACTCCAGCCAAGCTAAGCTATGTTGCCAGCCTCATGATAGATAATGCTGGAGAAGATTCAAAGGAAGCAAGCAACAAAATGTTGGAAAATGACTCTTTGCAGTCAGTGGATTTATTTCATGTTGGTGATCTGACATTACCTTAGCCTTTTCAGATGATGTGATGGTGCCTACAACAGTAGCAACGACAGAAACACAGGATAATCATGATAATGAGCAAGGTCAGTAAAGCTGTGTTCACATTGAGAGCGACTTCAAACCGTTTTCCCCAAAACGGTTCCCGGAAAACGGTTTGATAATATGTGTCCGTTCGCACTAGCAAAATGAAAGCGTTTTCATACCGCTTTGGGCCGTTCAGACACAACCGATGTCAATGCGTTATAAACTACGCCACCTGTGAGTGACTGTAAACACTGCAATATCCGGGCATACTGCGCATGTGCGTGGCTGTATCGATATGGTTATTGCGCTTTAAGGCGTTCAGACACAAGTTGCGGCCGAACCGTCACAGCGAAAGCGATATGAAAGCGGTGTGAGACCACTTCGCGAAGTGGTTTCACTAGAGCGGTTTGAAACCGTTATAAGGCAAATGTAGTCTGAACGGCTAATACGCTTTAAGGCGTTATATCGCTTTCAAGTCGGTTTCAAACCGGTTTAAGACCGTAGTGTGAACGGAGCTTAAATGTGATGCTTTTGGCGTACTATCACCTTTTAAAAACCAAAACTAAATTGTCGTTACTTCATCAAGACTCCGCGATTTCACATGTGTTGTAAAGTATAAGGGTCATGGCTAACCTCCAACTTGAAGTACAATAAAATACCATGACCTACTATGGTAGCGTACATAAGTATGCTCCCAGATTGTGTTATGTTAAAGAAACTAATATTCGAAGTTGCATTTATTTCAGCTCTTCGCCATGAGTGGTCTGACCAGGAAGTCAGGAGGTTAATTGCTGCTGTGAACGAGCGGTTCGAACAGTTAAGCAGAGCAAAAAACAAGAAACCAATCTGGAAGTCCATTGCTGATGAATTCAGTTGTAAATCGATTACGCATGTAAAGTGTGAAGACAATGGAAACATTTAAAGAAGAATTACAAAGATTATGTTCAAAAGAACAGTAGGACTGGCGCTGCCCCAGCCACATTTGCTTTCGCTGCCGAAATGGCGGAAGTCATGGGAGATGATCCCAGTGTTACACCCAAGTTGACAGTGGACTCGGAAGGAAATGTGGGAGGGAAAGTTGCTAGCACTACGAAAATTGAAGAAAGCGGTACACTGAGTGATGGTGACAATGATATGGACATGGACATCACGTCCATGTCCGCTGGTGTTGGTGATACATCAGGCCAAAAATGTGAAAAAGTTAAGAAGAAAAGGAAAAGAGAGACTGCTGTTGGGGAATTTCTTGATTACATAAAAGAAAAGGATGCCAAAATGTTGCAAGAGTTGAAAAAAATGCACGAAGACAACCTTAACGTCATGAATAGAATTGCAGATAAATTGTAAATCTACAGGATAGCTCACATCATGTAGATTCTAGTAGACAACATGTTGTGGCAAGTTACATAGTTATGTTGCCCACGGATTCTTTAACTCTTCAATTCCTCACTCGATTTGAAAACTGTTTGCACTCATTTCCCTTGCAAAACATCCGGCAACTTTTGATTTCTAGTATCTTCATTTTTTCACACACCCACACATAAAAAACGGTCTTCGCAAACAACATTTAAAATCTGAGCGTCATTTTTAACATTACGTCAGTGCACTACGTCATATACATGTACAATGTACATGACGTAGGCACAGACGTAATGCAAAAATGTAACTGCAAAGCAATTTTTGAAGGACGTTTTTTATCTTTGGGTTGGTGGAAAAATGAACATGAGAAAATTCTTTGGTTACTCTATCTACATTTATTTTAGAAACACAACGTTTCAACCAGTGTACACTGGCCGTAGTCCTGTGTACAAGTGAATAGCACAAGAGGAGAGGAAGCATAAATACCACACTGGGTGAGGTCAAATCTCAGAGTTATGGAAAGTGTTAGCGTTAGTGTCAGTGTTAGTGTTAACCTGAATCGCAAAATCTGGGCTCGAAGTTAACACCAGGTTAACACTGAATTAATCCCTAGTTAACTCAGTGTTAACCTGGAGTATCGCAGTTGATTTGGCAATACATGTAGCCTACCTTTGGTGGGTATAGTCCACGTCCTTATGTCGTTCTGCGGAAACATCATGTTAGAGCAAATCGGAACCCAGGCTTAGGACCCTTGGCGACCCAGCTTTCAGAAAAGTCATGTTGCCAAAAAATCTTTTGCCCGCAACAGCCGCTAGGGCGTTTTGAATTTTGGGANTTCTTAGTTCAACAATATTGCTGGAATTCAGTCAGTATTGTGTTTCAAAACCGCAAACTCGCCTGAAGAAGGTCTAGGCCTACTGGTGTGACCCCAGGCCAAAAACCATATAGCACACATTGGACACGTTCCGCTGATCTCCATTTGACATTGCCGTTCCCCCTATTGTCAACACTCCCTCTACCTTTGGGTGGACTTAGAAAATTTCGGCTGTGATCCGACGGCCAGGTAAGTGGGATTTTCCCGTAATAATCATCTGAATGAATGGAGCCTGAAGAGATTCTGCACCAGGCAAGATCTCTGGATTGACTAGGGTAGAAGGAGACATAATCTTTCAGACCAGATTTCACTAGAATCGCAATTCCCCCTGACCCCTTTCTGGCTCTCGCGTGTTTTTCCCTGTTAATTTGGAATGAAGTATAGCCTTCCAAGTATATGGAATTTGGTTCAGTACAGTGAGTTTCTGTTAGAAGAATAATGTCAGAGTTGCTGACTTGTTTCTTGAAGACTGGATCTGCTAATTTTGACCCATAGACTGAAGATTTCAAGCCATTCATGTTCCATTGGGAAATTACAATAGAGCCAGATGGGGGTTTGTAAGTGTTGGTAAATCTACGTCTTTTCATTACAGTAATCAGCATAAAGATATACACCAATCTAAAAACTATAAAATGATAAAGCAATGAACATAAAAGTCACCAGAAAGACATGTACTATGTACATGTAGAATGCAACACGCAGCACAGACACACAGCAAACATGAACCCTGCAAATTACAGGGAAGGAATGAACATAGTGCTCATCAATTGTACACACTGAGAAGCACACAAGTAAAGCACTATAGTACGTTTGAGTCATCTGGAGCTCGATGGGCGTATGTCAATCAAACCCTTAGTAACTAGACCGCAATGAACTTAGGGTTTACTCTAAACGGTTCAACGCACATTGTTTTCTAACCAGCTGAACCTTGGTTTGAAATTGAACATACAACTAGACCTTGATTTGAAATTGAACACAGGCACAGGCGTGGGATTGGCTGGAAGTGTCCTGTCAATAAAACGCATATCAATAGCCAGACTTCACCAACAATACCAAGGTCTGCCTGACGACCGAAGGTCCGCCCATCGAGCTCCAGATGACTCAAACGTACTATAATATAGACGACTAGTCAGCTAAAAAAGAAGACAAGACGTTGAAATGACAGTTTCGAACGCAGTCGACTTCCGCAGAGAGTAATGACATCATTGGTCTATTGGAGAATGATTGAACAAGCAGATTAACTATTTACATGTAGGCTATTTGCCAGAGACTGGAAAAAATGAGAGAGTACAGCTCCCTGAGACTGTTTCCAGAATGCATTTCTATGGCCACGAGCATGACGAGGTCGTGGGAGTTCAGGATTGGCACCAGTTGATTTGCAGACATGAGTAGAGATTGAGTTCTTTATTGCACGCGCTAAGAGTCCAGTTCCCTTCGGTGAAAGATGGACCCCGTCCTCAACAAACATGTCGTCACTGTCCTGAATGTTGTTATCGATGAAGGAGACATCGGGGAGTTTCGCGCAGATGTCACTAAGCTTTTTTGTTTGCGAGACTGACTTCCTCGTTGTGAACATGCAGATTTCTACGTGGTGGAAGCTGGTGAACCAGAATTGGTGTTCCAGGCTGAGCTTCGCGTGTCGGTGAAATTAATTCCTCAAACTTCGAAACCAAATCGTCAGAAGAGGATCCATTGCTGATGTCGTTGGTACCGACGAGAACCGGGATTGATTCATTTACAAAGTTTGTACTTGTCTTGGATATGAAACCTTGCACGCATGATGAACGAATGAGTCTGAGGGAAAATTTACCTTTTTAGCACGGAAAGAACGACTATCCATGGTCATCGATTGCTGGAATAAGCCGATTGTACAATATGACTTACATTTTGTGCCATGGATTAGGTCACTTCCGACCAGGGAGTCGAAGTTCAGCCAGACGGTAAATCGATCCTGATACAATACAATTCCACTTTATTTCATCAGCGATCCACCTCAAACGGTCAGGCTCGATCGCTGTCTACATATCAATCGGTGAAAACCACGATAAAACGTGTTAAAAAGGTAACATTTCCCTCGGACTATTTCGTTCCTTGTTCGTTCATCATGCGTTTCACGGGCGCAGCCATGTTTAATCAGCCGTTGGCCAATCAGATTCGGATGCTCTGTGCTAGACACTCGCCACCTGGCGGTAACGAAAGTTTTGGCCTTTGCTACCAGACTCTCNGGGGGGGGGGGGGGGGGGGGGGGATAGGTTGAGCCATACACTAAGTGTGCTAGAATGTGTGGTAAATGTTCCATATGCCACCACAGGTACGCGTTACCTTGGATTAGAATGGATCCATTGTTGTAACAGGTAATATGAACACGACCAATGTGAGTGACTTCGTTTTCCCCCTCATCGTCGCCAAGGAGAAGATAGGATGTGAATTGCCGGCCGTGATCCTTTCCAAGATTTTTGGGGCTGCTGTACAGGTCCTTGCAGGCCTTAATCCATGCCGAAGCGTGACAGTGTCCAATGGAAATAACAAGACATTGGGAACACTCTTTGATTTGGAGATCCTCAACAGGGGACTTGGACACAGGATGAGGTCGATGGCAGCGTTCGCATGAGTCTTTCTCTATGTGGTTGATCACCCAAATGTAGGCACTGTTCACTTTTTTAAACAGTTCATCAAGCCCACTATTTTTATCGGGGTGAGATGTAAGAGCCAAACGTTTATAGGCTTTTCGAATTTGATCAATGGATGAGCCACCAGCCAGGCCGAGAATGTTGAAGTCTGCCGTCGCTGAGCAGGTGCTGGACGTCGTACAGTTGTTTGCATTACGTGTATTTGAATATGCCGAATTGCCCGCCATTTTGAAATTTTGCCGGTCAGCAATCAGCAGTGCAAAGAACGTTCGTACGTAAAATGTATCTACAATCGTGAGATAAAGTGAGATTCCTTTGAATCTATATATGTTTATGCATCAATTGGTGACTAGAGAATGTCGAATATTGTCCTTAGATTGGCATATTTTACTGTTTTTTACGCCGAAATACGGAAATGAATACATGAATAAGCCATCTGACTTGTGCGTTGGAAAGAGTGACAAGTTCCCAGCGTTCTTCGGCATACTTCGGAAGCCCTTCGGCGAGCTCATGAATATATAGTTCTCAATTTGATGACGTATACGACAAATGTTTTGGGTTATTTTTCGTCTGTAAATCATATTTCACAATAGCTTTGAAAGACCCACCCGACCTGAACAGCGTTGAATAACCTTCCGCAGGCCTCTGTAAAGAAATTTCGCCTTCAAACCGCATAGAACGACCATTTCGGCAGTTTATGGTCAGGCGGTCAGATTTCGTCTCTAAGGTGGTATGAATCGATGTGACCCGCCTCAGTGTTTTTTCGCGCTTCGCGCATTTGCCGCTCCGCGGCGTTCAGGGTCCTTGCGTCAAGACTATTCACCAAATACTCCAGGAATATTTCCCTGCACATTCTGAACACGACAATGAAGTTTTTAAGACCGCCACCACCTCACAGGTGGCGGGCTTCATTGGTTTTACTGACTTCTGGATCTATCTGGCAACATGGTTTCAGATGGATACCTGAAAAAATAAGCGATGGATCAACCTAAGACTGACGTTGACTTCTAGACGAATCAAAAACACAGGTCAAGTTCGTTAACAGGCTCAATCCGTAGTCGTTTGATGGGTATTTTTCGACTTTATCGCCAAAAAACAGCCCGCCGGTGTCGGTGTGGGAATCCCCGCCAGCCCAAAATAGAACCCAGCGCATCGTCATCGTTCCATTACGCGAGTTACCTTGGTTCAATGAGCCACCGCTAGGATTTGATGCAACCGCGATATGTGTTCTACATCGAAAGACCGGGTACCAGTCTATACCCGAGTAAAACGCGTTCCACCCATCTTTGCCGCTTCACTCCTGCGGCGCTACTGTCCGTTCAACCAACATTCCCGTCTCATCTGCGAAGGTAAATTTTGTTTAACTAGGCAATACCCGTTCAGTGTGTGTGCGTAGCCGATACGCTTTCGTTAATATCTTTATATCTCAAAAACTATAAGTGATATCAAAATTCGGGCTTCGTAAGGACACTTCCCAGGCCCGTCTGCACTTGCATACTAAGTTTGGCGGCGATCCGTCCATTAGTCTCGGAGAAAATCGCGAACACACAAACAAACAAACTCTTGTCAAATTTTAGTATGATACTGTTTAATTCGGAAGTTAACTTCCTCGGCGTCAATGTCAACCATAGGAAGTGATGTTTATTTGTATATTTTCTGTTAGATTTTGGTGTTCTGCCGTCGGTCAGACATCGACATGTCAGAATCAGATCTGTCTGACCCTCAACACCAGTCATGCCAGTCCAATGCATGCATACATGTAGGCCTACGGATGTCACTAAATCAGACATGCCTACATTTCACAGCCCCTGGCGTGGCATGCGTTAATCGTAGCACATTTGTTGGCGATGGTCAACATACTCTGCATCATCACTGATCGTGTAGACGGCCTGAGAAGATTGTCACTGTGATCAAAATCAAAGTGAAGAGTGTCCGTAGGCCCTACCTAGAGTAGGCAACTGTAGTGTAGTGTGTACTTGGCTGTGTGTGTACATGGGGAACATGATAATGTAGCTTATGTGCAGTGCACTGCTTTCCATACATGTATGCTACTAGCAGTCATTCGTTGTACCGGTAGGCCTAGGCCTGCTGTACTGCTGACTCTTTTTCCTGTGTCAAAGCAAGTCAATAGGCCAAGCTAAAAATTACCACCGATGGGCCTACATACATGTAGACATGGAAGATAGGCCTACTGCCAAGACATCTTCCTTTTCTCTTTTCAGCATGAAGATGAAAATAGCCAAAGTTTTCAAAAGAGAATGCACCCAAAAGATCCATCTTGCAGCCTACTGCCATAGGACTTGATGTTGTTGGCTACAAACTACAAGACATGTCTGCAGTCGACAACAGTCATGATGGAATCAGGAGCAGCGAGGGTTATGTCACAACATGAACATTAGTTAGATGATCTGTATTTTGTACAATTTGATAATGACAAAAATAAAACATGCCATTTTTTCCTTTCAACTCAATGCGCGTCTTCTGTACGCCTATGTTAAATGTATGTTAAAAGTTTATGATGACCTCTTGATGCCGAACTCGCGCTCAAGATTCCATGTCCACCGGAACTAGTGCAAAGTCCTGACAGACTGGTTCCACACCAGCGCCTGGTTTCTCAACAAAATCTTTAGTTAAGATTATTTTCCCCAACTTAGGATTTTTCAAGAAACCAGCCCAGAGCCTGCAAGTACCATACGTGGATGCCACTGCCAACATAAGTACTCAGTTCTGACATTGCTCATCGCAAACATCCAGAACAATACCCCTCATTAACTGACTGTCGAAACCTCTGCTTGTGTCCAGTGGCGGTCTTCAAATTGGCTGTAAAGCCAATTTCTAGTGTTTCAATGTGTCCTGCGCCAGGGACAATCAGTATATGACCATAAAGAAGGTGTTGTCCGATATCAAAGTCCTGCCTGGATGGCTCAGCTGCACATAAGCCCTTTTTACACGGTGCTGGTTGGAGGAAACGTACCTCCACCCTCCTCGAGCGGGTTCGGTTCAGGATGGATTGATCGCTTTTCACACGGTGCGGGTTACTGAACCCGCCTCGATCTAGTTCGAGGTCGGTTCGTTCAAATGCGTACCACCAGATGGCGTGTATCAACATTTACAGTTATCGCAAGTACGAAATACCGCAAAAATAATCACTTAAACTCGATAAACTTTATGCTTCTAACAACATGAGCGGTGGTTGAGAAATCTCGTGCGTGATTTCTTCACAGGTAATTTACAGCAATGCGCCAGTGATGCCATTCATATGTAGTGTGCTCAATCCCGCACGAGGCCGGTGGAGGTCGGTTCGCTTTTACACGAGAGAATAACCAGCCTGAACCATTCAGAACCAGTCGATATGGAATGCCATCGCTACCCAGCCTAACCCATTCCCTGCCCACTCCGATGCCTGCTTGTTTGGAGACTTCATCAATCACTACTTTCAGTGAAGCCTTTGAACTGGAAATAGCTCCCAATCAGTATATGACCATGGGTCTTATGGGTTCAGAATGTGTTCTTTTTCAGTTTTTGATATTTTTCGATAATATCAAATATCTTTGTTCACGGTGGATATTTTTTCATTTTTTTTCTTGTAAATCTTTGCTCATCATCACGCTTCATTATCGTGAAAAGGAAGAGTGATCGATTATCACATGGAGATTTTGTCATTTGTATGTTTTGATATTTCTTTTTGATGGCTTGGTATTTTCATCAGCAGTTCGTCCACATTGCCAACACCATGTTTTGCCATAGACTCCCTGTATATATTTCAAAATAGATGTAAAAGTACTAAAGGCAGAGGAGAAATCCAGAAAAAAAGGATGTTGCAATACTTATTATCCCATAGCATGGCTGCAGAACATACACACGTTGATCATGATACTCGAGAGAATATTGATATGAAATTAACGCCATATCCTTATCTTAACAGTGACTCTTGACACAGTTTTATGGCTTTCAGTTCAATACGTGATGAGACTTTAAAGTTTGAAAAGTGTGACTTGTATTTTGATAACCCGATAATACTGTATCGACTGAATTATCCCGCTCGTGGCTAAATCGCGCCGATCATACATTCATTGAATATACATTGTACGGGGTCGATGTCACATTTCACAGAATGGTCGTTTGTTACCTAAACCTCGAATAATTGATCATAGTGCCTTTTTATCGGAGAACGTCAAAACCACAGAACAAGTTGTTATTTTCAATACAATTTTATTAACACGATTAAGGGCGAGCCATCATTGCGAATTTTCATAGTGCTTCAATCCAGGCCCCTCTGAGAAGAGCAGTAAAGACACCCCCACTTGATTTTTGTTTGGGTCCATTGTGATCACTGTGCTGTGTAGACACAGGAAATAAGCAAAATCCCAAGAATTACAAGTTAATTATATTATGTAATCCAAAACAAAGAAATTCGCCAAACATGAACAACAGGTACAATTTTCTCAGAGAAGAAGCATGTAAATGACACATTCAGGTAGTGGCAGCAATGCCACAAACCCATAGAACCTGGGGTGGCAAGGATGTCTTGACCAGCATTTCATAGACAGCATACACGCTCAGTACATTAGAAGAGAACCAGGAAGTAAAATCCAGATCCAATATGGCCNTTAACCCCTTCTCTTCCTAAAATGAAAAAATTCTACTGCTCATTTGGCATGTCGTCCAAAAAGTCCAGATCAAAATCAACGTCCAGTTCTTCGTTAGGCTTGAAGTCAAGTTCGTCCGGTTGAACTGCAGTTACCAGCTTGACCTGTCAAGCCACTCACACGCCATGCGGTATTGACTTGGGAGACAGTACAGGCAAGGGTGGTCGTCTGCGTACCGCCATTCGTTGCAGACCAGTTTCCATTTCTGCTGATTTGGGACATGTTTCCAGCTCACCGTAATGCCGCAGTCGGTGAAACGGTGGAAGATCCACCCGGGTTTATTGAACTGATCCCTGGCCGATGCACATCACTTGTGCAACCATTGGATTTAACCACAAGCCGGTTCTTTAAATAACGTAACATGCGCAGGAACTCTAAAACCTGGAAGATTGAAACTAACGATTACGACGGTGTATCACCACAGATTTCCAGGGAAAATGTCATGAACATTATCAGTGCAGCTTTGGCATCAATCACGCTAGAAGCGGTCGATACCGCATGGAGTGTGAGTGGCTTGACAGGTCAAGCTGGTAACGCTGCAGTCAAACCAGACGAACTCGACTAAAGCGCTAAGGAAAAACTGGACGTCGATTTTGATCTGGACTTCTTTTACGACATGCCAAATGAGGAGTAGAATTTTTTCATTTTAGGAACAGAACGGGTTAATCGTGTTAATAAAATTGTATTGAAAATAACAAGTCGTTCTGTGGTTTTGACCTTCTCCGATAATAAGGCACTATGATCAATTATTCGAGCTTCAGGTGGTCGCGTGTCACAAATAGGGCACCCAATGTGTCACCCAGTCAAAATTACCAATTTTTCAATAATTACTCTCTTGATGAAACATGTTAAGCCTCATCAAAAACCATCAATGAAATAACTCTAACATTTTTAATTAATGAGATAATTGCCTTTAATCAACTCAGTTTTAATGGAAATGTATTACAATTTACAGACGTTTTTTGCGATTTTCTCAAAATGGGCCTTTTTCACAGATGACACCATAATTTCCTTGTTTTCCACCCAATCCATACAAATTTGGTATCAAAATCAACAGGAGTATTCATTCTTTCAGAAAATACCTGATTTCATTCACTAATCTTTAATACTACCATTCACAGGATGTCTCAAAAAATAACAATTTTCAATACCTGAAATTTCGATAAAGAACATCTTAAAGTGATATGAACAAACTTTAACTCATGTAAATACTTTTTCATCTAACATATTCATAGTCTTTTGGCACAATAACTTTCTTTTCTGCTAAAGCTTGGTGTAAATGGAATATTTGACTAGTTTACCCCCTACAATACGGCTAGATTGTACACATAATGTCTTCATGGTCGTCATGGCGAAGAAGAAACTTATCCTTTTCTTCAACAAGGTCTATAGAGCTTGTGCAGCGGCTCATTATGACGTCACTTTTGACCTGCAGCGCCCCATGCTGACGTCCCCGACAAAGTGCGCCACGTGTAGGTCGCGTCATGGTTGAAGCATTGACGACAAAGCGCACCACGTGGGTCGCCGACGTCGTATGACGTCAAATTTGACCGTCAAGATGGCGTCTTTTTCCGTGATGACGTCATCTGCACAAGCTCTATTCCAACATACAGAATACATCCAGCAGGAATGACACTCTCTGTTTTATCAGCTTTCTTGTAAAAACTCCCCTTTCTGACTGGTTTTATGAATTCATAAAAGAAGCCATGAAGAACCAGAGTGCCCACAGGGTAGAAGTGCCCGGAATCGGTGAGATTTTCGTTAAGGCTTTCAACACCATTGGATTTCACGTGGAATAAGAAATAATCACTAAGTGATTCTACATTGGGTCTCACAGCAACAATGCTATCACACGTGATCATATCATAAAGAACATTGTGTTCTTGATCAAGTTGGGACCCAGCTACACCTTCATCACCATCGTCAGTGTCACCATCAGACGCATCCTGAAGTTCACCCTCATTGACATTCCGAGAAAATGAGACACTTTGAAATGGCTCCACATAATCTGTGTTCTTACATTCCGAATACCTTCCATGGATACAATCAAGACAGTAACAGGTGAGCAACCTGGTATTGAGTTTACCCTCAACTTCGACAGAGGCCACAGAGTGGAGTTTCTGGGTCCCTTTGATAGTAAAGAACACATCACGGTCTCTATCTGAGTCTACCTCAGCTTTGTTTACCAAGAAAAATCGTCTGCCATAGAGATTTGATTTTTGGCCTATGATTGAATTGTCACCAAAATGCCTTTCAGCAAACTCATACAGATCACCTGCACTGTGAATCTCAGTATTGATATCTCTGACTACAGCTCTCCTAGCTTCGTTTTTTAGAGTACCTGCGGCGCTATCCACCTCGCCTTTACCATGCCCTGAGCCGGAGTAATTGCGAACAACTTTGATACCCATGTCAACTTCACTTCTAGAGATATCGCCAAAGCAATTAGCGCTTTTGTACTGGGCTGCACAGCCATCTGTCCTCTGATGAAGCACAGAGACTGTGCAACCCAGTTTCTTCAATTCATGGACAATGACTTCCTTCACATTATGATGGACAAAGTTGAAATCGTGCTTTAGGTCGTCTGACACAACGAGCCAGTGCTCTTTGACATGCGAATCTGTGGTTGTATCACTAGCAACACTTGGTCTGGTGACAACATTTGAATGGATAGTACTGTGGCTTAGCGAAATGAAGAGATTGCGCCTCTTCTTGTAGAGTCACTGTGTAATTTTCCGAAAAATCCATTTCCACAGCACCGTGGTCAACTGGCAAGTTTTCTATCAGTTGCACCCATTGCTTTCGTTGCCACCGTGCTGTGAAAATGTGATAAGGGAAAAGTTTCAGCGATAGAAGAAGATGCTCAACTAGTTCTTTTGGCTTTGTCTGCATTTTGATAATGCCCAGATTGTACACTGTGTCACCCTTTTTTGTGACATATGGAACTTTGCCAAATTTAAACCATGTTACTCGTTCACTTGTTGTATCAGAAATTTCAATATCATTGAACTTCAACAGTTTGAGCCCACAATTTTCACACTGCTGTTTTAGGCAATCCAGTTTGTGGTATTCAGAATCGACAGGCTTGGCGCAAAGAGTGCTCTGTACCAAATCATGAACACTAGAATAAGTGGGCTCCAGACCATGCTGTTTACGAAAATCCATCAAAGCCCTGAACCCTTTCCGCACAGTTAAGAGATGCAACAGCATAGTTCGAGGTCTCTGGATGTTGCTGGCCGCACAAAATACGGTTTGCAACGTCTGAAGGTAGCTTCTGAAACTTCGATGTCTGGGTTTTTCAACTTGAAATCATGGTAAATCTCACGGTATGATTTGGTAGCCACGTGTCTTGTGTGTTGAAGATACTTCTTGGTAGATATTCGTTTCCGGACTAGATTCCTGGTCGTGTCCGTCGTTGGGTGGCTGCCCTCCTCTACCCAGTGCTGTGTCATCTTGGCCTTCACTTCTTCTGTGATTTTCAAGCAACGCGTCTTTCTGTTAACATCAGTCAACGCGGCTTCTTCTCCCTCAATTATTTTCTCCCGGGTTCTAAGTTTTTTCACTTTTTTAGTGAGTTTAGGAACAAAAAGTTTCTTTGCAGCCGTTTTACCCTTCCTGACTTTCTTTACATTCTCGCCAATTAGAATGGCCGACACTTTCTGGCGAACCTGGGAAGCCCCTGTGGTGCGTTTCTTTTTCATGGAAGATAAGGCTTTGCTAGCATCCTCTACAATTGCTTTGCATGTCAGCAAATCATTCTCATTAGATTTAGAGTGTACCACCCCTTTTGACTCAAGAATGGACCTAGTTTGTTTCCTTGGTGAATTCAACATAGATTCGATCAGAGTTGCCTTATCTTCAGGCAAAACTGGCAGGGTTTTCTTTATCTTTTTTATACGTTTACTTTTTACCGTACGATCTTTTTGAGCAAGAACAGGAGATGGCACCGCACAGGGGCAACAATGTCTATCAAGTTTCAATTTCCGTGACCATGATTTACCACACTTATCACAGGCAAACCGAGAGGCCATCTCATGAACATGATGCACATGCCGGTTGAAATTACTGACGCTAGTAAAATGAATGTTGCAAGAGCGACACATCAGTTTCTTTTTACACAGTTCAGAGTCTTGGCGAGTGAAAGTGGTCTTACAGGATGCAGGTTTCTTACCGCATACCTTCAGATGATCAAATAGCGAGTCCTTACGACTGAACTTTTTTTGCATAACCTGCAGACATGAGTATCCCCTGAGTGCTTTTTCTCATGTCTTCTTAAGTTATCTTTTCTGGTAAATTGTTCACCACAACTTGAGCACTTGAAATTATTTCTATCATGTTTTACCATGTGTCTATTAGGTGTTCTTTCCTACGAAAAGTCTTATCACACACATCACAAACAAAACTGTCACATCCCATATGAATATGAGTCTTTTCGTGTCTGGTCAAGTGAAACCTGCGAATAAATGCCAGTTTACAGATGCCACACCTGTATATATTCCCATCATCAGGCCTAGGCATATCCCTATTATGCCTACCAACTTTCTCATTAGGACACTTGGTCCCTTCATCTATTGGCTCCGCTGGTCTTGTCATCCTTGATTGAAGCAACTCAACCTTGCTGAAAGAAAAACACAATTACAAAATTAGACTCGGGGTCTAGTGCAGACGGCAATCCTCCTAGGCTACAGAGTGTTGTCTCATGCTCCACTAGGCCTAGCCCTAGACCTAAATTCCCATGGAGTAGCATCATGGAAGAACCTAGGCCTAAACACTGCAGAAAGAGTACAATTACATCATGCCAGCTTGTTGGCCTAGGCCTAATATCTCGGAGACTCCACAGGGATTAGAACACTCCGAAGTACGGTATTCCCAGTCTTGTTGCTCACTGGAGATCAAGCATGTCCAATGAGTGTTCCTTTTGCACTTCCATTGGGTGTGGTCCATGCATGCATGCAATGCGGGCGTGGCCATTCAGTTCAGCTTCAACAAACTTGTCAAAAAACCTGCTGAAATACCGGTAGAAAGCAACTGCATACATGCTCTCTATAAGTTATGATAAGTTAGGCCTATTATAGTTTTCTATAATCTCTTACCTCATTCTGGTCAATATGGGAAAAAAACAAAATAATGTGAGCAAGATCATGCTGCCATGTGCACACACAGGTTTGTCCAGAGAACTTTGTGTACCGGTACATAAATGTACAGACCATACAGACTCACTAAGGTCTGTACATTTATGTACACGAAGTTCTCTGGACAAAAACCTGTGTGTATATGGCTTCTTTTGACCTCATTCTATGCCCTTGGCCTAGATAAACAGGCCTTTGACACACTTGAGGCATCTGGCTGCTGTAATGAGAATTTAAAACAGAAAACTGGCGAAAGAAATATGAATTGCAGTTGTAGTTGCCCCCCCCCCTCCGACTGCCCCCCTCCGATCCCCCATTGACTTTATTTGCTTGAATCCATCTGTAGTCCTTCAGTGTGATACAAGTAGCTTGGATCTATTACTATTTTAAAGCAGACATTCTAAGCTACAAAATGGTACCTCATTCAGTAAAATAGCCCAACTCATTGTGGAGAAAATCAAAATTGAAATCTGAAAAAAATTCTTGAGGGGGACAATCCCCCATATTAGGGTGCCCTATATTGTGACACGCGACCAGGTAACAAACGCCCATACTGTGAAATGTGACATCGACCCCGTACAATGTATATTCAATGAATGTATGATCGGCGCGATTTTGCCATGAGCGGGATAATTCAGTCGATACAGTATTTCTTACATATTTACATGTATAATTAATTTTCGTGTACCAGGTTCAGGACAAAAGTGTTTTTTTCTGCTCAGTTACATTATATACTAGTATCGTCTTTTTTAGAAACGTAGGAAGAGCTTGAGGTTGAGGAAGCATTGTCACGACAGGTAGCGCTCCTACCTCGCACTGACCTGTCACCGCGCGCGCAACGCGTCATGGGAAATTTTGGGACTACTTGTTGCATTTTCAAGATGGCGGGAATTCCTCGCTTCGGTTTTTTAATTGCAGAATCTCGTCAAATAGGCCTACCTAGGATGTCTCCGTGTGTGGGCATCGCATTATCCGTCATGATTATGACATACATAGGCCTATTTTGTGTGAGATATGCTGTACATGTCATGTTAGCCACTGGCAGCTAGTTGGTGCGTCGTCACATACGTTTACACTACGTTACAGCACAGTGACAGTTAGCTGCCGAGGTAAAAACCCAAATAGCACCCATTTCTTCTCAACAATGTCATGTCTGTGACAATTTCTCATCAGAAATGACAAATCCGTCAATTATTGACAAAGTCTGCAAGAAATAAGCCTCATATCGCTATTCTCTTAGGATTTACTTTCGTGGCGTAGTAGATCACGTGATTACCTAGTTGAGGCGGTGATGTGTCCGCGTATTACTTTTTACGCCAAATTCGGCGTGGTGCGGCTCGTGCGGACACAGGTTGGTGCGTCCATAACGCCGCCTAGCGCCGACCTGTGAAACACAATGGTTGAGGAAGAGCTTGCTTCCTTCACTCGCCTCTGTTAAACATTATTTTGTCGTGATTCCGGTTCATTGCAGTTACATATCGTCTTTTTTAGAAACGTAGAAAGAGCTTGCTTCCTTCACTCGCCTCTGTTTAAAGGGACTCATGCGAAAAGTGCCAGTATAGCGATTTTTCTTCAGTACCACCTTTCTCCGTAAGATGGCGCAGAAGTACGTCGTTGTGATAGTTTGGTTCTAGAACCCATCGCTAGGGCCCGTTGCTTTCCCTGGTGTCAGTAAGGATAACTAAAACATTTTTATTTCAGAATAACATTGTTTGTGTCATAACTCTCCCTCAAATAAATCTATAAAAATACTGAGGATATTTGGATGTCTAAATTCTGTAGGAAAAATCGGCCTGAAATGAAACAAGATTATTTACGCTAGGCCTACCATCATGCTTTGCGCTGGTGCATACTGGAAACGAAAATGGCGGATGTCTGTTGACTGCACGTCATACACGTGCATGACGTGTTGCATGTGTTTTTTGGCCGCGATTTGTTGAAATATAATGGACGATTTTAGGAAAATGCGGGTGCCCAGATATTCTCCTGCGACGAAGGCTGCCAGAAGGAGGGAGAGTCGACGGGCATCTGATGGAAACAGAATCTCAATCGGTGCCCAAGGCCCTGCATTCAGAAGTGCTTTAGCCGACTCTCCCTTCAAAACTCCTGCTGAATTTGTGCAGCACCTGCTGCAGATTCATGAAGGTTGCCGTTCATGTTCGAGGTAAGTCCAGTAGGGGCCTAGGCCTACCGGTATCACTATTTTGTGCACAAGGCTACGCCAGCATGCAGCTGTTACCGGTAGCCCTAATGACAATGCATGATGATGATGAGATGATCATGACATTCCACATGATGCACTGGACAATGCTGTAGGCCTAGGCTACCATGCTACCGGTACATACGATATACATACAACGGATACATGTAGGGCCTACCAGTCTACAGTACACCATCACGGTAATGCGTGACTGTACATTCGCCTGTACAAAATGTAGGGCCCAATTTCAATGCTGAATGATTTGTACACAATTCTGGAAAAAAATGTATGTCGATGTGGTCTCACAGTAGGCCTACAGAATCACCGTTTACCGTGATGGTGTAGACTGCATACACAACACATCACTGATACAGGGCAGTTTTCACTCCTCGCCAAACGAATGCCAAAATTTCATTTCGTAAAGACCAGGCCTAAGACATGTAAGAGGAGCATGGAGTCATTTGGGAAAAATAAAAGGCATTCTTCCAGATGGATGGAAGGCCTAGCCAGCTCAACAAGTATGAAGCTATAGATCGTTTTCACAACGTGACTCCGACAGTGTCCGCCATGATGACGTTGTGCGTTTTGCCCACCAGCAGCCAATGTATTTTGCGTTTCTGCTGGTGGGCAAAACGGGTAACATCATCATGGCGGACACTGTCGGAGTTACGTCGTGAAAACGATCTATCGGCCTAGCAGGCCAAGTCGTGGGAGGGAAGTGCACTGAGTGTGTACATGTGTGTACACGGAATAAGCGGCAATGTATGGAGATGTGTCCCATCCCATGGCTTGGCCCGCTATACCACACTTGATGACCCGGCCTAGCCTGACGTTTTTAGGCCGACAATGCATTCGGCATTAGATAAGGTACCGGTTGGTTAGTTAATGGATTATCACCCACATGTTGGCCCGTAGCTTCTTTTACGATTCTTGATATTTGATATCTGATGGCTATTGCCTGTAGGCCTACATGTATGCAGGGATTGACATAAGCCAAGGCCATTTTCCAAAACACCCTTGCTGGCCCTCTATTCTAATCCAAAGTGATTGTTGTCCAAGGTCATGGATTAGGCCAAGGGTCAGCCAGCCATGGCCCTGGACACTTTAGAGGGCCAGCAAGGGTGTTTTGGAAAATGGCCTTGGCTTATGTCAATCCCTGTGTATGTCAGTTTGTAAATGTAAAAGCAAAAGCGCAGCATCAGAGTCCCAGTTACTGAGACTAGGTACCGGTAGGTAACTTGTTCCTGTGAGCATGAGCAAAAAAATAATTGGCAGATTTTCATGAAGTAAAGTTTTTTTTTGTAAAATACCCTCCAGTTTGATTAGCTACCAAACACAATTTTTTATAGCGGTGTAATCAAGTACCGTAGGCCTACTCTCCGATATCTTTATCTCATTGACATTCTCTTCGTTTTTCAGTCACAAGTTGTTTCCTGACAATGCAGCCAAGCCAGTTAGAGATCAGAACTCTGTTGCAGTACCTGGTAGGTGTTCATCAGATTCGTATTTATTAGGACTTGTGGTGTTTGTTTTGTGGCTGGTGTTATTTGGCGAGCTGCTCTCTGTGCAACGATCCGCGGATGGTCTTAGATGGCGAGCCGCTCTCTGCTGAGCAGATTTGTGGCTACAGCGCAGTTGCAGAGCGAGCCAGATGGATCTGCAGTGAACAAATTCAGCCTTGCTCAGCGAGCTGATGGGCCTCATTAATTATTCATGAGGAGGTGTTGGCGAGTGGCCCTCTCTACTCCCTTCTTTTATAGTAGGCCTACATATGTAGTACTGTTAAGTCACTCGATGAATATGTAGAAGGGTTAATACATATATGTCAGTGTGATTTGTGAAAGGGTTAATAGATATGTGATTTGGGGAATTAGTAAGTGATTGGGGGAAAACATAATCTTTTATTGTGAATGTGTGTGCCATGAATGTTTTATTGTGTGTGATCATTGTTTGGTCTGGTGCGTTTGATTCTCTGTTGGTGTGTCGTTTGGGTGTTGCTCATGTCAAATTTCCCAAATGCTAGAATATAGTTCTGAGGTATGTGTTTGACTGGCAGAGGCCTCACCGGACTGCTAATGAAGACTTCAGTGTCAAACTGCTGTACTGAATTGTGTGAAGACAATATATACAACATACATGATTTTATGGAACTGTGGCATCTTGACTTACTCTTTCGAGTCGGAAACGATATCGACCGCTAGACCCTGCCACAAATATTTTTATGGTATCTTATTATCAAAGCATTTTTTGTGCATTTCAATGGCCTTTCAGTAGTGTACATTTATCACTTACAGTACCGGTACGAACTGAATCACAGATGTCAGATGATGCAAGTGAGCCTGTCAATTTGAGCTTTGCTGACTGGTGTGCCCACGGAACAGGTTTGTTATCTTTATTCCGCCTTTTCAATTGTTGTCACATACTGCCAGCCAAGTAGCATGATTGTTCTTGTTCAACTTCACTGCTGCCAGAATGTGACATCATGTGTTGGCCATTTCCTGATGTCAGCTGAAGTTATTCGAATTCGAATGTTACGTTTGTTTCGTCTGTGATACGTTCCCTTCGTGTGCAGTTCGTAAGTCGAGTCGTCATTACCAGCAATCCCCGACACAGCAAATCCAACAGAGGGAGCAGCAATATAGGTCACGTGCTGCGCACAGCCAATCACAGATCAGCCATGGCGACCGCCAGTAAACCAGCCACTCGAGGCAGAAAGGTGGATTATGTTCAATTAAACTCACCAAAATATGCATTTCCACGCAAAGAACGGCCTCAAACTGTCGGCAGAAACATAGACGACAAGCTCTGGCAGGTGGAGAGACTAATTTCGTCTCGGAAAGTCGGCCAGGTATGTGAAAACTTCGTCTCGAATTCTGCTGTTTACAATTTTCGTGCTAGCACTCTATGCATCTGTGTACATTATGTACATGTACATGTGTGTACCACGGCTTGAACATCAAGTAGCGTTTTCAATCCGTTGTTTATCTGCTATAGATTATGCCATCGGAAGCTCTTGTGATGTACATCATGGAAATATAGTATTATATTTTGATTATACATGATTATTTCGGAGCTTTGAGGAATTAAACAACTTTTTGGGCATTATTGACATTTGCACCTGGCATGCCTGATCTTCCTATGCTCCAATGCATTAGGTATGCATGTGTGTGTGTGGGCCTACTTTTTACATACACAGGTCTAAAAGTGGGTCAGTTTTGTTATTGGGTGCCGGTATACTGTAAAGCACGATAATTTCACGGCAGGAAATTTTTGCGAATCAAGAATTATATAGACATAATTTGCGGCTGGATTGTTGCGAGTCTCTGCCATCAGTTTTTTCATGTAGGCCTACCATATTTATCACTTGCGTGATTTTATATTCGCAACAGGAAATATTCGCGACTCGTACACTCTCGCGAAAATTTCCTCCACGCTAAATTTACCTACACTACTAGTAAACCAATGCTCTCGATATACATGTAGGCCTAGCCAGATATTTTTTTGTATTTATACATGTAATATGTTTGCATAACCCTAACAAAGCTGAATATTTTTGTTGCAGGACATCCAGTACTTGGTAGCATGGAAAGATTATCCTCTGTCGGCATCATCTTGGGAACCGCGACGAAATTTAACGCCGGATTTGGTGCAGTCATTTGACTCTCCTGTAGTCTGTGAGCGGAGGAAAGCGGAGGCCATACTAGTATTGCAGCACGGTTTGCAGAAACGATTGATCGGCAGAGGAGGGTTTGAGACGCCATTTGAAGTACAAATGCATGGTGACATCTTCCGCTCCTTATTCAACGGGAAAGGAACGCCTGCTCGAATAAAGGGATACACATCATACTCCCGTGAGGACTTTGCTGACCTTTTCCCAGAAGGCTGGGACTACTTAGTGAAGAAAGATTCATACGGACATTGTTTGGCATTTCCTGTATTGATGAGATCAAGGTTGAGTTGGTCCCCCAATAATTACAAATTGGAGAACGGCGAAATGGTGGAACTTCCTCGCACACCAATCGAGAAGGTGCTAATTCGTTGTTGCACAAATGCGTTCAAATTGGATTAATTACTTCGATAGATCTGATGCTTGGAATCTGATGCCTGGACTTACATGTAATGTCATGAATGTACCAGTATATGAACTCCAGTCAACTCAAACACTGTAATATTGCCATTGCTTGTCTGATAACCATTTCATTTCTAATCTATACATGTATGTGGAAGTGTTTACCTAATGAGTAAGTGATCAATCTCAAAAAATGCCTGGGTTCAGTAAGCCACTTTTGGAGGCCTGTAACAAGAAGCCTGGTGGGGCTTCAGATGTTCTCTTTGTGTTAAAATTTACGTATAGATGTCTAAGAGATTGGTACAGCATTGCTGGCTCATCAGATGAAAGGTACACAGAAATTCTCTGTGAGGTTCTCAGTGAGTACAATTTGTGCCTCAATTCCACTGTTCCACGTTTAGGAAAACTATTGCGCATTAAGTGCCAAGAAGTTGAAAGACAGACATGTGGGAAAAAAGGTTCTACCCGGGAAAAGATTTTGAAGAAAACGTTCTCAACCCAGATTCGGCGCTCTGATTTACTTTCATCTGATGAACTGCTGCACTCCTGTTCAAAGTTGAAAAATGACCTTCATGATGCAAATGAAAAAATCATTGAGTGTGAAAATAATCTGATAATTGCTGAACAGAAAATCAAGGATCTGTATGAAGAGATTGTCAAACTTAAGTTGGAAATTGAATGTCAGGCAGCTGAACTTGCAGATGAACAAATCAAAAATGAAAATCTACTTGAAACTAATGAAGCATTCCAGAAGTACATTCAGAATCTGTGTGGTATATCTGTTGAAAAAGATTACACTGAAAAGAAAAGGAAAGATTTTGCTGACTGCAGCAGGTCTTATCAACTTCGGCTTATGAAGGGGATAAAATCACGGGCTCAGTGTGCCCTTTGGTTTTTGGAGTGTTTTGGTCTGAAACTGGAGTCAGTGGGATTGAAAGATGAAAAAGGGAATCCCCATGATCTGTCACTTTCCCCTCTTTCTGAGAATGAAAAGGACAGCTTGAAGAAGATCCTTTATCTACTTGATCGTTTTTATGTGTCAGATGCATTCTATCACGAGTTATCAGTTATTTGTAATGGTTTGCCCAGGATGTATCTGATCAAACAGCTCAGACAAGACATGAACAGTATTCAGAAAACTCCAGGTACTGTCCCAGGGGCTGAAATTGATGTAGAGAGTGAAGTGAAATTTTCCATCAGTTCTTTCTTGAACAAGCATCCAGAGTTGTCTGAATCTGAATCAAAGCCTTCCTTCGCTGTGAAATTTTGTGGCGATGGGACGAATGTTTCCCGAAATGCGGGCATGTGTGTTATGTCGTTTTCTCTGTCTTGCCATGACTTTGAAACAGAAAATCTTGGTGACCATCATGCAGTCGCAGTAGTTAAGGGCCATGAAAGCTATCTTTTGTACAAACAGTGTTTTGCTAACATCTGGAAATCTATGAACCAACTGCATGAACAAGGTACAATTGAAGTTGCTGGAGAGATTTTCAATTTAGATGTACTTTTGGGAGGGGATTACAAATTCCTCCTTATGGTGCTTGGCATGGGCAGTGCTACATCTAAATTCCCTTGTATTTATTGTAAAGTTGACAAAGCCAATCTTTCTGACATCTCCAAACCTGAAGAATACTATCGTTCGTCAACTTTTGCTCGTGCTATTGGTGAAATGCTCCAGTATGCAAAGAATGAGGATTTCAGTTGCCATAATAAACCACTGGTCACAATACCCCTTGACAGGGTAGTTACAGATGAATTGCACCTGATGCTGCGCATAACAGACAGGCTTCTTGACAACTTGATCTTGGAAGTACTTGATCGTGATCAACAAGAAAAATATGGTGTTGTTGAAGCTCTTTCATCTGAAACATCTCATTTGAATTCACTGGTTAAAGCAATTCACAAGTGTGGGGTTAGTTTCAAGTGTTGGAGAAGTGAGGAGAAGAAAAATTCAAAGGGATCTGGAAATATAGAATTTTCCAGTCTCGTAGGGGATGAAAAGAAAAAGCTACTGAAGAAACTCCCTGACTGTCTGCGCCAAGCCCATTGTTTGTTCCCAGAAACTGAAGAGGTTGTTGTACGAGTTTGGGAGACATTTTCCGATCTATACAATGTAATATCAGGTCATTACATCTCAGGTGAAAATGCCCAAAGTGTTGATGTGTTTGCTATGGCAAAAGCTTGGCTCGCTTTATTTCTCTCCTTGGGAGGCAAAAGAAAGGGGTATGACCCCTCAAGGGTAACACCGTATATGCATGTTATGCTCTACCATGTACCATATTTGCACAAAACATTTCATGGCATCCGAAAATTCAGTGCACAGGGTATGGAAAAGCTGAATAACATTGTTAAATCCATACTTCATCAGCATTCCAACCGTAATGAAGCCTGTGCTGATGTGCTCCGTACATCTTGGCGCCAGAATCACCTTTCTGATCAGAAAAGGTCACCCAGGGGATATTCAAAAAAGAAAGCTGAGTATTGGGAAGAAGTTATTTTTGAAAAGAGGCATAAGGGAGAAATAGACCCAGATGAGCCAAGGGAAAATGATGATGTCGCCAGCATGAGTTTGTCTCAGGTCAAGTCGAAATTGAAAGAGCTAGGGGTGGTTACTAGAAAAACAAATGAGGGAAAACTACGGCACACATTACGCCTGGCTTTGGAAGATGCGAGCCTGTGAGGGTATCGGACTATCCACATTTTATGTAAAACTGCTGACTATTCGAAGGCAATATTGAAAGATTTGTATTTTTGTGTATGGGTATTGTCAATCGACGACAATTTTATATGTAAAACTGCTGACCGTTCGAAGGCAATATTGAATGATAGACTTGAATCTATGTACGGGCGTTTTCAATCCATGACAATTTTATGTGTAAAACTGCTGACTGTTCGAAGGCAATATTGATAGACTTGAATTCATGTACGGGTATTTTCAATCCATGACAATTTTATGTGTAAAACTGCTGACTGTTCGAAGGCAATATTGATTGATAGACTTGAATTCGTGTACGGGTATTGTCAGTCAATGAAAATTTTATGTATAACATGATAAAACTGCTGACTGTTCGAAGGCAGTATTGAAAGATTTGTATTTGTGTGTGGGTATTCTATAAAGGTTTCATGTACAACTGCTGACTGTAAAGACAATATTGATAGACTTGAATAATATTCGTGTACGGGTATTGTCAATCGATGACAATTTTATGTAAAACTGCTGACTGTTCAAAGGCAGTATTGAAGCATTTAAATTTGTGTACGGGTTGTCAGTCGATTACTGCTGGATGATATTATTTTTGATAGATAGATTTTAGAATAAATTCATAGTTTTATATAAACTGATTATTGTCTGTTGAATTCATTTCCTTTCTCCAACATACATGAAGTCACAATGGAAATTCAACTTAAGCCCGTGATCTTCGGTGTCGATCAGATGCCTCTTCCTGAGAATGATGTGGAAGGATTGTTTATTATTGATCTATTGGACCAGAAACGAAAGGGTAGTTTTCACATCACAATGTGTGACCCCCTCGTCTCCCAAATTTAGTGACCTGTGCTTTGGAGTGTACCCCTAATGAAGCAACCAACTCGAGTTGACCTGAGATGACCAGCTGTCGCTGGAGCAGTGCAAAAACTGGCAGATCCTGACGTGGACTTGGTAAGCAGTAGGGCCTAGGCCGAAGTCGTGCAGTGTTGCTGCAGTTTGTCCAAGGAGGTGAATGTGACAACCTTTGGCCAAGTCCACTGAATTCTATCAGGTCATCATACAACAGTCTGGTACACACTGAACTAACATTNCCACAAGGCCTACCCCCCCCCCCCACCCACCCAGGCATGCCATGCCCAGTGCAGTGACACACCCTGAGATCCCCAAGATAGTCCAAAGACATAAGGAACCCTCTTAAACAATGTTAATGGTATTAACAAACACATCAGTTTTTCTTACTATAGTCAATATTGTTAACTGAAGCCCGAACAAATTCTAAGTCAGAATTGCCAAATTACAATTTTCAGAAGCCCAATGTAAACGGTGAAGTTCTTCCCAAGTCCTCGAAAGTCACATATTTGTGAACGAGGAGGTGCTGCCATCTATATGTAGGGTACTTAAACTAAAAATAACACTCCGCAGTCTTTGCACGTGTGCTAGAAAGCGGGCTAAAATTGCAATTTTACCAGGTTTCTGAAGGCCTCAATACACTCCATAATGCTTCACACTATTTTGAAAAAAGTACACTACGAAGTTTTACCAATTACATCGGGGTTTGTTG
>NMRB01001517.1:0-20126 GCA_002633025.1 Notospermus geniculatus
CAAGTTTGAAAGCTTTTTCAGTGACTGTTTGCACTTTGAAAAACGTGGCCTCAAGTACAGTCTGATTCAGGTTGTTTGCATAGTGTCGTAAGTAGGCTTCTAAGTGTGCTGTACTGTGAAAGTGAAGCAAAACAGAAGTTCCATCTGGTATTGGATTACCATGTTTATCTCGACTGTGTGAATCAAAAACATAAAATCTGTTGTCAAGTTGTATCACAGCAAATGCATCACAGCCAATTATCATAATGATCATACAAGTATGCTGCGTTTGTAATTTTGAAATGAAACCTTCCATGGACAGAGCAGCTGAATTTTCTATGTGATGTAAGCAGATATTCTGTGCAATACCTTGTGGCGTCACCTTAAAATGTTTCCCTAATGAGGAATGATACATTGGAAGCTGATCAACAGCTAGATAACCAGATGTACTGTGTTGACTTTTCATTAAGTTTCTGTAACATGCATCACCTTCATCTAAAATGTCATCAAGATCCTGAGACTGCCAATGAGCTGGTGGTACAATCAAGGAATACATCAATGCTACTGCTGCATTTGTGACACACTGTTTGCCCATTGAATCTACTGAGTAACGGGTATTTGCCTGGTTAAATGAACCAAGTACAACTTTGTCAGGCTTGTATTCATTATTATCCATGTTATCTGCTGGACCAGGGTTAGATTCAATGTCATTGCACTGTATCAAAACATTTGAAGAATATAGCTGATACCCTATGGCAAGAATGAGATGCAGTGAAGCACGATAAAACGGTTTATTTTTTGTCCAGTAATGTTGCATTATCTGTGTAAACCATTTGTTTTCATTCTTTTGTTTCTGAAGGGAGCGTTTTTCTTGAATTTGTTGTTGATGAGCATGTCGTAACAGGTGGTGTTTTTTAAATACTGACTGCAGTCTGCAAAAATAAGCTTGAACAAACCAAATAGAGGCAAAGTACCAAATAGTTCTGTCATCTATTTCTTTGTCTGTGTCCCACGCTACATGTACATCTGAGAAGTCAGTAGTAGTTTGGCAATAATCTGTATGACAACAGGCAAATCTGGAATCAGGTGGCTGACTCTTCAATCTAGCTTGGCCAATGTACAGACCAACAGTTGAGCGATATTTGCATAGATCAACACCCATTTTTTTATGCTTAATTTGTAAGATTTGTTGTAGGAATACTTGGTGCCTTGCAGCAGTGTATCGAGCTTTGCAGCAATAATTCAGTGCCTTGCAGCAAAAGTTCAGGGCCTTTTGGCGATATTTCAGTGCCTTGGCTTGAGGCGATATTTCTGTGCCTTGGGGCGATATTTCAGTCGTGGCTTGCAGCAATATTTCAGTGCCTTGCGGCAATTTTTTAGGCAATTTCTTTTGACAATTTCTTTAGGCAATTTCTTTTGGCAATTTCTTTTGGCAATTTCTTTTGGCAACTCCTTTTTGCAATTTGTTTGGCAATTTGTTTGGCAAGTGTTTTGGCAATTTGTTTGGCAAGTTTTTTTGGCAATTTGTTTGGCAAGTTTTTTGGCAATTTGTTTTGGCAAGTTTTTTTGGCAATTTCTTCGTCAAGTTCTTTGGTATGTAACTTCTTTGGTGTGGTAAGAACGTCACCAACTTCTTTTGACAGAAGCACGGGTCAAGACAGGACGTCTGCAAAGAAAAGAAAAAAGGAACCACATCAAATTTTTTGACGACTAATTTTTCATGTACTTGTATAGAACTCAGAGTCTAACAAAATGTAATTTCATTGGCCTAACTGCCTTGGAGCAACAGGACTAAGACAGCATGACATAGGGCCTAGCCCACACATTCAGCTCCAGAGCATCACATCATGTGACATGACATGTATGCAGACGTGCTAGGACAATCTTGCAAAAAATAAAAGTGCACAATCTGAATTTTCACAGTACAATAAAAACCGCAATATTATTTTCCAGAAACAGTTCAAATTACATAGGCCTATGAAAATAGGGTTTCAAGAATACACCAAGATTCATGGTAAGCAGCTAATAGGTACAAAATGCTTCCATGGCACCCTTAGGATGGCGAGCTAGTTCTCTTTGCCACCCCCTACTATTTACCCTTGTGGACATTTACAGGCTAGGTCCTGGGTAAATAGCGGAGCCACTCCATGGAAACAAATTGTATTTGTCAAGGAACCATTATCTGACATCCACAATAGCATATTCCTTATTCCACTATTGAAGTCGGGTTCTGAACCACAGTCGGGATAATGGCTGCTGCCCCAGGCCAAATTTTTTTACTCCATAGGTTTTTTTGGTAGCTAGGGCCTAGTGAGCAGTGAGGGACTAAAAACCAACGGCTTAAGTTTAGAATCCCCGATCGGAAGTGACGTTACTCCATGGCACACAATGGAAATCCTATTGTACAATGCGGCTTATTCCGTCAATCGGGGATTCTAAACTCGTTCCGAGAAAGGGGTGGTAGCCTATAGGCCTAAACTAAGCATGCTAAAAGGTCTACCTAGGCCTAGGCTACTTCATTCATGTTTCATCATCCTCATCCTTGTTGTTCTCATGATGCTGCTGTCCTTTATTTGCACTTATAACCACCCATGGCCTAGGTCTACGCATTATCGAAGTTACGATGTTGATGGTGTACTTATAAAGTTTTTAAAACATGACTAGGCCTATTATGAGCCCTGCAATGCTGATGATCCACAGCACAGAGTCCCAGAGCCATGCACCCGTTGGCGTTGTGGCGTTCCATCCATGCATCACGGATGTTCATCGACAAAGTTTATCCTGATTATAGTCATAAAATAGGCCCGATTGTTTGTTGTTCTGATTCAGTTGCACCTACCTTTTATTTTCTAAATTTCCACACCCAGCAACTGATTTAAGTTCAAAGTCTGCAGTTAAAATCCAGCAGCAAAGACAAGCAGCAGCAGTTGATTAAACCATGTGCCTGCATGCAAAAAGGCTGTTTTTTCAATTCCCTGCAAGTAAGCACAAATCTACAGGATAGGCCTACTGTGCTGTGACGTCATCAAATCTGCAGCGTCACCACTGACATTCACTGAGCATGCCCAGGTGCTGGGGGGAAATTCAAATATCCCTGTTTTTTATTTCTGCAGATTATGCCCCCTGGTGGAACATGTTTGAACAATTGATCGCACAGGAGATGAGGCAAAAATTGAACAACACAATACGTGATTTACAGCTTGATTTATTTTCTCTGGACTGAGATATTGGGATATTTCATTTTACGGAAAATGCCCCCTGGAGAGCAGAATGTAGGTGAGATCGCAAAAATGTTTGGTCCTGTTTCGAGTCCTTCCCAGGGCCTACCCCTCCACCCACTTTCATGACCCTGGGCCTTGCGGTTGCAAAACGTGCCAGTTTAACGGACGCTACACAGACAGACAGACAGACACACACACAGACACACATCCGGACGCCACTCAGTATACATATGACTAGCTCCGCTGACCTTTGGTCAGCTGAGCTAAAAACTATGCATCCCATACCCCTTAAATGGTTTTTGCCATTTGTATCCAGTGGGAACTCCCAGAAAACATGAAAAAAAGTGCTTAGAAATGCAAACTTTTTGAGATATGGGCCCCCAAAATGCTATTTTTGTGATCGGCGACCCCTCCCCACCCAGAAAACACAAAAATGGGCGTAACTCAGCGACTATTGGTCCGATTTGGACAAATGAGGTGTCATTTTGCTCAGAAAAGAAGGCTCTATCATATAAAAAGACAAAACTTATTACTTTAGGACTTTGAAAAGTAGGTTTTTCCATGGAGCACTAGGTGGAAATTACCGTAATTTAATTCCAGCTGATAAAATATCAAATTGTTACTGGGGTTGTTTTAACCCCTTATTATTGGACTCGGACCAAATATTGAATTTTAAGGGACAAACTACACAGTTTTGAGGTTTTGATATTTCAGTTGTTAAAATATATCTTTGTGGTTTCTATCAAATGCTCCATGGAGAATCCCGTAAAACTGTAATCTAATGGAAAATGTGCTAAAAATAGAAACTGCGGGTAGGACTTTGCCATATACTTTGTGTATACATAAATGTACAGGAAAATGTACACGAATTCGAAAAACACATATTTCTAAAAATATTCCCAACATATTTCTTTCGTTTCTTCATGTGTCGATTCTCCATGGTGTTGGGTGACACCTGGTACAGGTTTTATCGCATTATCTTTTTTTGCTCTTTTGTACCGTTAAAACCCACTGTGAACAATTCATATTATCCATAAAAATACATACACGCTGATCATGTACAGCGGCATATGTGACAGCTGGAGCGGCAAAGCCGTACATTGAAACTGACTTGGTTATATCGTGAAACGTGAACAGAATTCAATTTCGATGTCGTTGTGAAAAGGCCTAGGCCTATGGCTGTGCTGGATTTTCACCGGAATAATTGCAACTCAGCTCTGCTGTCGCTTTGCGATTCTGTATGTTCGCGAAGCGCGACTAGAGTGGCAAAGCCATAAATGCAAAAATGGAAGAGGATAGACTGAAACAATTCTACTTCAAGGGCGTCGGAGCATTTTGTCGTCTGGGGGGGGGCTGAATTTTGCAATGGAACTGGGGAGCCTCACGCGACAAAGAAAGGTGCATGACACCAGCGCCGAAGGCGCGAAGCCGCAGCGGGGGCTGCTCTGTGCCTTTCACCCGATGTTAAAAACACAACATTTTCAGCAAAAAAGTGAGGGGGCTATTGCCCCCCAGCCCCCCTGCTCCGACGCCCCTGTACTTGCACAGTAAGACACTTTATATCGATCTGAATGGATGTGACGCCACGATTTCGGGTCATGAGCTGACCGACCGATTTCTATTTTTAGCCCTCTCTAGAACTGACTGAATTTATTTTCATTTTATTTTACCATGTCCCAGGCTCGAACCCATGAAGAGGCCGTGAATCACGAAGTGACGGCATAGCCGAAGCCCGAGCTTCAAACCACTCGGCTATCAACCTTAGTCGATAAGAGCAGGCGTTCCTATTAAAGAAATACACGGATATTTTCGCGGGCTAGAAACTTTGCCAACTCGTTAGGGTTGTCTGCGGTTAAGGATAGGGTTTAACAGTTAAATGATGATACGTTGTGTTAGTGATACTAATAATCAGGTTTATAACTCATAACAATTTCAAATAAACAATGGTTTTAGCGGGATTCGAACCTACGGTTAAGGGAGTCGAAATCTGAAAGGAAAGAAAGTCATTAGTACACAGGCCTAAACCCACACACCCATTGGGGACGGCTGGCAGCGAACTGATTTTTTCTTTCTTTTGTCGTAAGAATAGACGAGGCGCTCCGCTTGAACACGATCGGCGAAGACAAATTCAAATTCAAATTCAAATTCAAATATAGTTTATTGCAACTGTAAATTGTAATTACAATATATTAGTTAGAGGAGCAATAAACATAGTGCATAGTGGTGCATTCAAGGAAAGAATGTGAGGAGAAGAAGGAGGTGTCTAAGGATCTGTCTTAGGAAACTGTACCTCAGCACCGGGATAGAGTGAAAGGAATAGTGCGTTAAACAATTTATAATATGTAAAAACATTCTTTACAAAATTTTGCCACAATTTCACATATATTATCCGCATTCATTAGGTAAAAGAATAGAACTCTGTCTTGGAGAAGTCTGATTCTGGGGCAGTGTTGCTTTTCTATTTTATTTATCATTGCTTCTCTTTGTTGTGTGAATCTGGGGCATTNCTTTGAACAGGTGTGTCCTCACTTTTGCAGGGTCGGATCCAGGGTCGACAGAAAGGGGGGGGCGTAGCTCGATGGAGGTGGAGAGCACCGAGAGCGCGAAGCCGAAACGGGGGGTCTGGGGGTCCTCCCCCAGAAAAATTTGACAATTTAAGTGCTTTTAGATGCATTTTCCTGGCATCTGAGAGCAAAAAACTCGACATTTTATGTGATTGAAGTTTTCTTGCTAAAAAAAAAATCACTGGTCTGCCAAAATAGGGGCCTGGATCCGACCCTGCTTTTGAGTGTACAGTATGAATTGATGTCCTCCAGCTTAACTTCCATTCAAAACCAAAAATAATTGAACCAAACTTTGGTTTTTGAAATCCCATGATGTGGGGCTTTATCTGTGCATGATATGCTTCAGGATATTGTACCTCTACGATAAAGAGCTGTACTGGTTGCAGGCCGTATAATTTTAATGGATTGGCATTGCAGAAATTCAGGGATGTGCCCAGCAAAATTCTGAGTGCTGGGTAGTTAATGGGCCTTGGACGGATTTCATGTACATTGATGCTCATTCCTGACCCTATAAAATGTTTGGCAAGTGTTTTAGGCAGCGAATGCTGGAGTAGAGATTGTGAGCTTCAGTGTCAGATAGGTGGCCCCACCCAGCATGGGCACATCCCTGGAAATATGTCAAAAAATTTGAACACTGATCAGTTCTAGAGGCCTTCAGAAGGGGTAGACGGATGTATGTAGCCCCTCAAAAACAATGGAATTCATTGAGTTCTTGACTTTCATTACCTGAATTCTTTCATTTGGGACTATAAATATTGACTTGGCATGTCGTTTTTCCACCATAAACTCGGTCAGTTTCATGGGTGTTTTAATTTCCGGTGGGATTTCAATCAATTTTTTTTGGAATTTGCAAACTTTAAGTGAAACTCTGTATTTTTCAGTGCTTCTTCATTTAGTTCCAGAGGAATCCGACTGGACACTCTACTGCCAGAGGAAGATAATTCACCAGCAGGACAGCCTGTAATGAATGTATTAACGTATTAGTAAAAGTTAGTTTTCTAGTAGAAAGTCTTTGCCAAAAAGTTTATATGGCCGATTATTATAGTCTACACTAGGCAAAAATAAGTATTTGGATAGGGACTACTTTTAGTGTGCTTTACTTTCACTTTTCAATTCAAAATTACTTAGTCAATACAGATTTGCTAGATTTTCAATTCCCAAAGGTAGCGATTTTCAAGCACTTTAGGTGTCACAGTCTTAAATCGATGAGTCTATTAGAGTACATGTATATACAAGTATATTTCTCCTAGTGAAAAGAGTCAATTTTATCAAAGTAACCCTGTGAACCATCTTTGGCCCAGTTTCAAGAAAAACCTTGAGTCCAAAACTAAAGTTAAGGCTTCACTGTATTGAATTTTACGTAATTTCAAAGTGTTGGGAGGCTGTGAGGCAGAGGTCTCATAGCCTCGTGAAGGTCCCCAAAATGCTTGCATGATATCATACGTACTTCAAAAATAAATCCTTAGTTTTCAGCACGGCATCGAAAAAACAGCGGCCAGAGCTCTAATGTATCCACATTGAGCATAGTAGGCCTACATTGTACACTACACTAACGTCGGAGGACGTAAGCACTTTCTGAATTCAATACAATGTGGCTTTAAGTTCGCCATGGGACATGGTCTACGCTAATACAGTGCCTTCATTTTGGACTTAAGTTTGAACTTAGACTCAAGCTTTTTCTTGGAACCGGGCAACTCATACCGGGCCCCGATCGACATCTTTTCGAAATGGCCATCAAAGCGAACGATGCTAAGGCCCTGTACTGTATTAGTGCACAAATTCAAATTCAAATTCAAATATAGTTTATTGCAACTGTAAATTGTAATTACAATATATTAGTTAGAGGAGCAATAAACATAGTGCATAGTGGTGCATTCAAGGAAAGAACGTGAGGAGAAGAAGGAGGTGTCTGAGGATCTGTCTTAGGAAACTGTACCTCAGCACCGAGATAGAGTGAAAGGAATAGTGCGTTAAACAATTTATAATATGTAAAAACATTCTTTACAAAATTTTGCCACAATTTCACATATATTATCTGCATTCATTAGGTAAAAGAATAAAACTCTGTCTTGGAGAAGTCTGATTCTGGGGCAGTGTTGCTTTTCTATTTTATTTATCATTGCTTCTCTTTGTTGTGTGAATCTGGGGCATTTGACTAGAAAGTGATATTCATCCTCAACAATCGGCTTGTTGGAGTTCTCTTTGCAGAATTGGCAAAGTCTTTGGTCTCTTGGTGTGGGGGGTTTTAAATATCTGCCTCTTTCAATTTGGAGATTATGGTTACTGATTCTAAATTTTGTTAATGTCTTTCTTAGTTCTCTATCTTTTATTTGGCTAAGGTAGGGTTCATATCTAAAATCCTGTTTTATTTCGGTATATGTGCAGAATTTTCCTTCTTGCTTGTCTTTATATTTGTTGCAGAATTCTTTATTCCAGTATTCTTTATAATGGTTAGTTAAAAATTTCTTGACATTTGCAGGTTTTGTGTTCATGAGGTTTATATTCAGTTTTTCTTGTAGTGAGCTGATGAAGGATATCCATGAGTGGTTTTGGGATTTATGAAGATTTTCTGCCTCTGTTAGAGCATCTTTGATAAGTTCATAATTGGATGTGTTCAGGTGGTTGTAGTATTTGGAAATAGCTATGACAATTGATGTCCCCAGGGGGAGTCTACCATGAAATGCAAACATCTAGAACAATTGTCACAATTTGTTGTGACATGTCATCTTTGGACATGAAATCCAACATGGGGCATTCTGTATCAGCGGGCATTCTGATCTATGTTAGTTGTAGTGAAAACTACTGCCCTAAATACAGATTGCCCGGTTATGTACAGATTATGCTATGTACAGATTGCCCGGTCGGGCAATAAAAAACGGCCTTCGGTTTTTTATTGCCCGACCGGGCAATCTGTATCACCGGGCAATGGTTTCTACTACACCGGGGCGCACTCTCCGAATGATATTTAATATTCATTACTCTCGCAGCGCGCTTCGAATTAGGTCTTGTCAATATCAATTACCGGTCTGGATCCATATCCAGGCTGCTCGTTCGGGTCACCGGATACCGGGGCACGCTCTCCAAATAATATTTAGTATGATCTCTCTACAACATACAACGAAGTCGCGCAGGATCACACCACATCCAAACGGTTGGCACAGCGAGAGAGGGCGCCCCGTGGCATCCTAGGAGACCCACACGGCCCTGTCAAATACCGGACTGGATACACATCCAGACTGCTCGTTCGGGCCACCGGACACCGGGGCGCGCTCACCAGATAATATTGGTTCACGTAGTGCCCGATTCACTCTTCGATCGCGCGGTTATTCACATGATCATAACCAGGGCTTCGCATTCACGCATGAAACTTTCATTGTGAGGCTGAAGATCGGAAGCCAATAAAATCGGATAACCTTCGATAAAGATGAACTTCTAGTGAATAACCTTAATAAATCAGAAGTAGATATCTATTTACTGCTTCGGATTTCTTCCGGGCCCATAATATTCCTTAGTTGACCTAAAATTTGCGTTTAATGCCCTGTGCATTCGCGATATCCAATACAAGGCAGAATAACACAGGCAGGACGAGCCTTTTATTGGAAGGCGTAGGGGTTTCAGGATTGTTAGGTATAAATCAACTTCACAAACGAACTGCTGTTTGCGTAAAAATGATACATTTTGTGGGAGAAAGATTACCGGTACAACTAAACTAGCCGCTTTTTAGCTCACCTCTGTGAGGTGAGCTTCTCTCATGGTGTGTCGTCCGTCGTCCGTCGTCGTCGTCGTCCGTCGTCGTCGTCCGTCGTCGTTAACAGGGGTGGCACGTTTCTAAACCGCTTGGGTTACAAACTTGAAATTTGGTGTACAGGTACCCTATGGTAAAAACTATCTCTGGCCCGAAAATTAGCGCTGCTGCTTGTTCACTCTGGCCTGTAGGGGGCGCTTTGTGAAAACCTTTCGGCCGTATCTTCTGAACGCCATTAGCTAGAACCACGAAACTTTTATGGTGGGTTCCTCTGATGAGACTTCATCACATAAATCCCGAGTTTTTTATTTGACCTACTTTTCAAGGTCACAGAGGTCAAAGTTCAAAATTCACTGTTTGGTGGCACATTTCATTGCTATATATAGAGTGTTGTGATTTGGTGTGAAGATATATCTAGGCACCCTGCACGAATGCACCAAATTTCAACCCGATCGGACTTCAAATATGGCCGCCNTGTTGGATGGATTCTGAATCAGTTGTTTACCAATTGCCTGCAAATTCCGTTTCATTTGGATACAAGACAGATCAAACCATTTTTTACTCCTGTTAACTTTCTTGGTCCTTCTCATCTGCTGCCTCTTTCCTGCATTAATTGCAGCCTTTACCATAACTTTGCTTAAAGTATCAATACCTTCCTCAATGTTACACTGGTCAATCTTTGAAGATAAAAAAGACTCTAAAGTGTTTGTAACCTCCAGAGATTCTAGCTCTTTCTTGAATAACTCAGCTGATTTCCCATCCCATATAATGGATGCTGGGAGATCATATAAAGTGTTGGACTGGTCGATTATTGGAGAAAAGGGTGGAACATCTATACTTGTTGAAATCATGCAATGATCTGACAGGGCTTCTAAGAGGTCATGGACCCTAAAAGAGCCGACGTAAGGGAGCAGATCGCGGCTTGCGATAGCATAGTCTACAGTACTGCTCCCATTGTATCTGTGGCAAGTTAGTTTTCCACGGGTGTCTCCAATGACTCGGCCATTCAGTATTTTTAGGCCTGTTGATATACACATGTCCATTAGTTTGTCTACATACACCTTCGGTGACGCTGTGTGGTCACTATTTATTCTATGTAGTTTTAACAGTTCATCTGGTATGTAATAATCTGGGACTGGTGTAAATGTATTGTCATCATACTCTGCATAATCTGGAACCTGTCCCGTTCTGGTATTGAAATCACCCTTCAGTAAAATTGAGCCAGATTCACTATATTTGCTCACCTCACTCAGGAGTATTTCATAAGTATTGAGGTCCTGCCTCCTAGAGTATGTAGAGTTATTGGGACTTACATAAACACCAGCAATATACACATGATGTTCAAAGTTGAAAAAGGATTTCTCCAGTTTCATCCATACGATATCAACAGATTCGCTATTTAAAATCTTCACACCAGGTCTGATCTCATTTCTAATTAGACACATGATACCTCCAGAGCCCTTGGTTGCCTTTGGATGTTTAGGCCGATTTTGATGGTATGAGTAGAAACCATTCAGACCCCTTGATGGGTTGTCTGTGAGATGTGTTTCAGTGAAGATCATGATATCGGTTTCATTGATTTCTGATCTAAAGGTCGGATCATCCAGTTTGGATCCAAATTTGTTTTCCAGGCCTTCTACATTCCAATGGCCAACCAAGACTCTCTTTTGTTGACAATTTCTTTTGCGCTTTGTCATTGTATTAACACCCATAGTTAGAGTCAGTTCAGTCAGATCTCAAGAAATATCATGCTGAGGGTCTTAGAGAGGAGACCTAGAGAATATTGTTCAGGATTTCCTCGAACATATTCAGAAGTTTACTTTTCCTCCCCGTTTCGTTTTTCTCGTGTGGTTGATTTCCTCTTGCAGTTATCTCAGCATATGATGGTCGTGGTATTGCCTCCAATTCTTCAGTTTTCGTCTCTGGATTCGTATTGAATAGACGGAGACCCTGCTTTATTTGGCCAGCAAGGCGACCGGCTCCAGCTGGGGATAGGTGGAAACCGTCCCTTCCAAAGAATCGTGGATGGTATTTCACATAGCACGGGATAAAGTACACCCCGAACTCACTGCATACACTCCTGAGTTTGTCATTGAATTCCATCGTTTTATTGTCTTTCATTTTATCATCCATCCGCGGTGGAAGTTCACACACGTGGATGAAGGCTCGTGGATATTTGCGGGTAGTGTTCTCAATGAGATTCCCATATTTGTACGCTATGTCATATGGGTCTTCTCTCCTATTGATATTGTTGGAACCAGCGAGCAATGTTATTGAAAGAGGGTACCCATTATAGTTGGATACGAAATCGTTTATGTCCTCCACTGTAGCGCCAGAGAGAGCATGCACCTCCACTTCTGATGAGTTCGACACGTTTAGTCTTCGGTCTTCCAGGAGTTTACCCAAGGAACTTGTGATCACCAAGTGTTTTGTGGCACACATATCAGACAGTTTGTTTGGCTCTTCCTGTAGACCCTGGGCTGACTTGGTATCTGTCGGTGGACTATCCGAGGTATTTTTTGGTTCAGCAGATGGATGACAACTTTTTGGGCAGGGGACGGGTTGAGTTGTTGGCTTTTGTGGGCGGTTATCGTTTGTAGTGTGATTGGCGACGTCTCCCTTTGAAGTTTCTGGTGGCCGTGTGTTGTTCTTTGGATTCACTGTCTGAAATCCATCTGTACCCTGTTCCCAGCACCACTGCAGTTGTTTCTCCAAGTCTTTGGCTTTGGTTTGTGAATGTTGTACTTCTTTGCGTAGAAGTACCAAATCGGTTTCTTTTGCCGCACGATCCTGTTCACACGAGGAGAGCTTGCAGTTGGATAGATTCAGTTCACCTTTGAGTGCTGACAGTTCTTGTTGTAGCCTTGAGATCATTGAATTGGCTTCTCTAAGTGACGTTTCCAATTGTGTGGCTTGATTACATTGGGATTTCATTTGATTGGTTAGAGACTTCAACGCTGTGTTTTCCACCTCAAGAACACTTAACTTGTTCAATAGTTTGTGTTCTAAGTCACTAATTGCAGCCACAAGTTTGTCAGTTATTCTATCCGGCTCAACGGTCCTGTTTGAAATTCGAATGGATTTCACTACCTGGTCCTCAAGGTTATCCAGTCTTTTTATGATTGTTTGTAGTGGATCATTCGTATTTTGGATACCGTTGTTGGAGGTAGAATTTCCTGGCTTGGAATCCTCCGACTGCACGTCCTGCCGCACCATAACTGCTGTCTTACAAATGTGACAGACATAGACACTCTCTACGTTTTGAATTACAGTAGTAAGCTCTTCTTTTGGCAGTAGGGAGCAACTGTAGTGTACCCACCCTTCACAGATGTTACACTGCAGCATTTTGTCGTCGTCATCCTTATTGCAGGCAGTACACGATGGGGGGGCGACCGACTTGCTACCCCTTCCCTTCTTCTTCCTCTTCTTTTTCTCTTGGCGTATTTCATTGTCATCGTAGTCGGAATTTAACTTGACTATCGAGCTCAGCACATGAGGAGGGAAATCCTTTCCATTGTTAATGTATGCGAATATCATCGGGAAGTGATCCGCATGCCACATTAGGTAGGCATTTCCTTGCACTAGAATCGTCCCCGTTTTGAAAATCGTAACGAAAAATTTCTCATTCGTTGGATAAGCACTACCACTATTAGGTTGGTCATTGTCCTCTTCGCTATAGGAGTACACACTGGAGAATTTAGATCCATGCTCTTCCATATCCTTTGGAGTACCGTACAGCAAGGTACATGCGTTGGACCATTTGTCAATATCGTTCTTATTGATATGCAATACAACACATTGAGAACATTCCTTGATCTGCATAGAATGGGTGGTGAGCGGGTCATCAGAACTCGATTGGGTAGTGTTGCTAGTGACAGGGTCCAGTTGTGAAGATTGCGAGGAGCAAATTGGGCAGGAGTCCATTGCCAGGTGATTTGATAAAACCATATAAGCCTGATTGATAAGCTTAAAGGATTCACCAGATGATGATGATGATGATGTGGTGGTGCCATCTTCGTCATGCTCGTTACCTTTTGTTGCTTTATCTGGGTGATACTTCAGAGCTAGACGTTTAAAAGCAGAACGAACTTCAGATTGGGGTGCTCCTACTTCCAACTCAAGGGTGGAGAAGTTCCCCGCGATGGAACAACTAGTTTCTTCTATTTTCGATGCCGCCATTTTTTATGACCCAAAATGTACATGCCAGACCGTGTGCATAAAATACGTGTAGTAGAGATAGGCTACGCCGTCTAGAATGCTCGGAATTTCTTGGTTAATTTCCTGCTTTCCTGCCGTGAACTATCATGATTATAGCTTATCTCAAGAGTCTATCGTGTACATAGATGAAGTTACGTGGACAAGTGTACTAGTACGTTGCTGACTTATCCTCTAAATTTGGCATTTAATCGACATTCTAACGAGAAATTCAAAATGTGCGGCCAATGTGCGGCCACATGCTGCAAAACAAGGCGGTCCCAGTCCATAACATCTACACCAGCATCAGGAGGTCTTACATCCTGTTGAGCAGTTACCATCAACAACCTTCAAAAGCAGTTTTGTCTGTCATGACAATGATGACTTGTATTTGTATTTGTATTTGATTTTTCCGTCAGGGCTGACGCTGTAGCATTATTGGCTCTGGTAAGTACGGACGAGGCCATCACAAGCTTGCAAAGACACAACGTACAAGGCACCACAACTTACTGTCCCATGCGATGGACTGAAGAGCCGGGAATGAAATCCTATAGAGCCCGGGCTGGATTCGAACCAGGTGTAATGTTTTTCACTGCCCCCCGTTTGCCAGTGCCTCCCAACAAAAGATTGACGGAATAAGCCGCGACGTGACAATAGGGGAGGCACTGATCAACATGTCTTTCTGTATTTGAATGTCCGCCGAACAATAAAGCGGGCATTGTCATACGGGAGGCATTCACATACATTACACCTGGACCTGCCGCTTGCTAAGCGGGCGTGATAACCACTAGACTATCAGGGCTCCTCGGGAAAAAGTGAGGTTTCCAGAAATTAGTTAGAGCATTTGTCCCACCCGAAAGGCTTCCCCAAACTTCCGCTGTCACAAACTTCCATAGCCTACGTGTTTACTATCAGATCATGGTGAGGATGGGTGTGGCAAATGATATGAATGCTAGAGATTGGGGATGGAAGGAGGAAAGCCACGAGTTGATCCAAGTCATCATTGTCATGACAGACAAAAATGCAGACCCTGACGAACTTTTGAAGGTTTTTCATTGTAACTGCTCAACAGGATGTAAGACCTCCTAATGCAGGTGTACATGTGATGGACTGCCTTGTTCTGCAGCAAGTGGGCTGCCTTGTTCTGCAGCATGTCAAACGGAAAATGTTGTGATAATCCAAACAAACAAGATGTTGAGGACGTCGACGACGATAGTGACGATTAAAGCATAACGAAAACTCAATTGGGTTATTACCTCCCGACTGGGAGTTTTTTCGATTGGGAGGTCACCTCCCGATGCGGCAAAAGTTCCTGACTGGTCAGTGTCAGACACTGACACTGACAGTAGCTACACTACAGTGATGATGTGGGTGGCAGTCGACGGGTAGGCCTATGCCTCAGGCCTCCTAGGCCTTTAGGGCAGGCGTTGCGTTGAATTGACACAATGTAGGCTACTGTTGTAGCATTTGGGCATTTGTTTTCAAACTCTGTCAGTGTCACTGGAGTTCCCACCTACATGTACAATAGGGGCCTACAAGGTAGGCCTACATGTAGGTGCAGGTCCTTAATTCAAATACATGTAACAATGTTAATAGGCCCCCCCTTTCAATTGTTTAGTTTCCGTCCACTTCTCAACAAGACTCAACTTTCTTATTGTAGATGCCTGTGGATGAGGAAAGTAAGTCATCTGCTCCATTACAAGATGATCAGGTGACCCTTGGGAGTACGGCAAGTGAACGCGGTGAGGATGAACAGTCGGCCTCGCCGAAGGCGGCATCACCAGAGAGTAAGGCTTCAGCTCCTCAGTCATCGGACAGCCAACCAAAATCTGCTGGAAGTCACATTTCTCGATCAACTGAGGGGAAATCCAAGTCTGTCGGGAGCAACGGTCCTGCCTCTGAGGGTCATAAAAGTCCTAGAAAAACTCCATCCGGTGAAGAAAATGCCAACACAGCCCGATCACATAGTAGAGGTGCAAGTGAAAGCCCGACACGTCCAAAGAGTAATGCTTCAGGAGAGATTAAATTTGAGGCGAAACCAAAGTCATCGAGGAGGAAGAAACAGCTGCCTCCAGATGCTCATAAAGTCACCTTCACTGTTACTATAGCGAAGGCTTTCCCTACAGGTGATTATCATACTAAATGATTATTTTTTAGTGAAATATTTGATTCAATGGATGTTTGCTTGATGTGCCTTTATAACACATGGTGGCTGTATGCAGCACACTTTACTTCTCATTCTCAAGCATGGAAACCTAAAGTCATGATTGATGATATTTCATATCAGACTGTTTCTGTGGTTGCTTATACGTCGTCATGGTCCCTTAGCAACTAAGTTCAACTTGCCATTAGTGTCCTTTATTTAATGTTTCATTGATCAATATCTATGTTGCAGCATTAATAAAGTGCTGAGGTGTAAATCAGTATTGCTTTCAGATATAAGTGCAGACACTGAATGGGCTGGAGATAGAGTTTAAAAGATGCATGCCAGTTCAAATTGAATGTGCTGCATGACTTCCTAGCTTTGCATTTCAATTCATTTCATCTGGATGTGTATCTATGGAGGTCATGTCTAGTTTGCTATGAAGAATCTGTAGCCAATTCAGTTCAGTTTGTCCGTCGTCACCATTTCTACTCATTACTGTTGAAAGCAGCAATGACACTCTATCTATATGTATGTTGGTGCACAATCAGGCAGAGTCTTTACATGAGTTTATTTTGTTTAGAAGTTTATTTCCACTCCCCACTTCCCGCCTAGAATACTCTAGCACCCCATTGTGTTTTCGTTTCTTTAGATTTGGAATTTGATGGCAGTTCAACTCAGACTGCATCACCAGACCAACAGACACCAGGTAGTAGACCCTTGATATATTGTCCAGCATGCCAGTCACAGTTGCTTTAGATGAATGAAAGCTGTAGCAATCCCCATAGTGCTTCACCATCCCCATTCCCTGCTCTCACCATCTGATTGTTTGTTGAAATGTACCCATGCTTATCTTTCCATCATTATCGCTTTTTGTCCACAGCTTCACCATCATTTCATTTCAGATATCAAATTAACATTTATATGACACAAGACAAAGTCATTTCAATTCCAGGAAAGATAGCGTACAGAATTAATTGCAATTGTAATTTATTGTTCATAGAAAAGTACAGAGTATAGGTACAGGGCCGAAGCATAAAGAATGATACCCGACATTCAAACTGAAGATCACTATCACAACTTGAATGGACGTGCATGCCTTACACTCACACATGACACTAAATTCTTCACCTTCTTGGCGAAAAACTGAAACACAGTGCATGGATGTTACACATATTGACTGAGGCATGACATATCAAGTCATCAGCCATTGTCACATTTTCACGAACACAGTACACAATTATTTTGTGCTTGCGTACCTCACAATGCATGAAAGTCATCCTAAAGTTTGGCCCCTTTATGTATGTGTCACAGTCAGTGCATCAAGAAAGGCAGTGAACACCATGTCCTTGTAATGTAGGGCAAGAAAATCAAGGGACAGGATGGAGCCAGTGCTTTTCTCAATTGAGAAAGACTAGAGCCACCACAGTCCATCCTGCTCAACTCTTTAGCTCAAACTCTAACTGAACTGAATGCCAAGTCAAGCTGTAGTTAGGGAAAGTACATGTAGGTAGATGTAGGCAGTTAGAATGTCTGTTAAAATGTCATAATACTGCTTGTTCACCAGGAGGTATTTCATCGAGTGAACAAAGTGATAATAAAATATCGTTTCTATTGTTCTGTAGTGCATTGCCGCAGCGACACTCATCATGCTTGTATAGTGCTCTTTGTAGATGACTTACAAGCATGACGCAGTCTTTCATATTGTTTCCTTCAGTAATTATTAGCTCCTGAGCTTAGAAACAAATTCAAGGAATGGAAAGTGTCTAACTAGTGTTTGTTTTACCTGCAATAGCAAATAATGCGGATGCATTATTGATTAACAGGTATGAGTGGATAATTAGTCCCTCGGGGTTCAGTCAGTCATATCATGGTGAATTATTAACGAGCTTGTTAGATATTGTCTGCCCGTGAGAGATGTGTAACAGGAGTAATGATCAGGAATTTGTACAAACTCTGTTAAAAATATAAACCTAAAGATGCTGTATATTTCATTCATTTCTTTATTCCAGGTGCATGGAGGTTCAAAGTTTTCAATCCCCAATGACATTTTCAAAACTAACTACATGTATCTGCTGTCTGCTTCAGTGCAAGATGAAGACCAACTCGATGTCCATGATCTCATCAGGAAGAAAAAACGTGTGGTGGAGGCACCGCGGGCACAGAATTATTATCACTGTGAATACTACTTGTTGCCCACGGATGCTGATCCAGTTAAAACTGATGTNTCACCAGCTAGAATTGAGAATTTGGGACACAAAGGAGAAATGCTCGACCAGAGCTAGGTTCGATCGTCCGAAGGCCTTCCGTCTCCCACAAGCTAAACCTGGTAAGAACATTTGGCGCGTGTCTGAACAAGTGTAAGATGACTGCACGCACGTAAATTGTGATATCTTAAATGGAATTGGTGCCTTGCATATGACATTTTCGTTGTTGGTGTTTGTATTCATAGGTGAAGATGCAGACGACATTGGGGGAGTAAAGACTATGGTCATCAAACAATCGCGGAGCTTCTTAAAAATGCAACCGAAGAAATGTTACATAGATCGCCCCCTACCATCGCAAACACAAATTACATTTGAAAAGTTTGATGTCCAACCATCCAAGACGACAAGTAGCCCACCAGCCAAGGATGAAAAGAAATCGTTGGGTGAGGAAAAAGAGACAGAAAATACTCCCAAGACTCCTGGCTCTGGCAAGGAGAGCCCCACCCCCACTGCCCTTGTTGCTGTCCCAAGTGGAGAATGTGTGGGAACAAGGTGAGCTTTCAAGAGTGCTCCAAATCCAAAATGATCTTTAGATGAAGCAAGGGTGGACAAATCTGTCCCTTGGTTTCTTCAGAGGCAAGAGCTGTGTACATAACTTCTGGGATAGTTATTCCCCATTGTTTGTCTGCTTACAAAACACTGATGATTAATGTCTATTATATTATCTACCATTACTCAGAACCATGAAAACAACTTGTTCTGTTCTAGGAGTTTCAGTCGCCTCGGAAGACTAGCTGGTGCCACTCCTCCCAAGGAGCCCAAACCTGGACAGGAACGAACCCCAAAGCCGAGTCAGACAAAGAGTGCTCCTGCTGGTAAGCCACAGAAGAAGGAGGCTGCCCCTGCAAAACGTCAGACACCATCACCTCCAGTGAAGAAACCTGGGTCATCTGACCACCATATGCAGGCCCAGAAGACACCGACCGGTACTCCAAATGTTGTCGACCAAGGTAATTACTATGCTTTTTGCCAATGCTAGATCTTGTCACCTCCACAAGACATTGCCCGCTTTGGCATCAAGTCCTGTATGTTTTGGTTTCAGTGTGCTTGTTAGGCTGTTGAAGAGGGCCAAGTAGTTGCATCCATGAAGGTGTTCTGTATTCTGGACTTTGCAACTGACACAGTGCAATGCAATAACTAAAGTATCTTTTTCCTCATAGGGCCCACTGATGACCTCCCACCAAAACAATCACCTCCTCCCAAACGGAACAGGAAAGCTGAAGTTGCAGCAGCAGCTGCCATAGAACACGCCAAGAAATTTGGTGTCGCCATGGTACCCTTGAGAATGGCCGACTTTTTCGCCGGCAAGATGTCTGTGACAACCCGCCTGGAGAAATCAGTGCCGACAGTTGATGATGTTTTCCTTACGGTGTCTATAGATGAACCGTTATTATCCGATGAACAGAAAGAGAAGTTGAACCCTCTCATTATCACTGTCCACTCAGCAACCAACATGCCGTCTACTCCGATCAGATTTGATGACCTCAGTCAAAGGTGAGGGAATCAACTTGGAACTGATGGAGTTATGCAGTGATGCAATTCTGTGACTGGATACTCAGATTGCTGTACCACAACAGTATGGGGAAATATTCACAAGGCCTCTGTAGGACTTGAAGGCCCATACGAGACTGGTCGCACTTTCTATCCTGGCTGTAGCACAGTGAAAGGATAGGAAACCAGACACCTTGTGGAACTGCAGGTCGTACTACAATTTTGTTGACAGAGACTGGAAAGGGAAAGTACATGCCAAACATTTCACTCTTCGTATTTCAGATGTATACCTGTTTACACCAAGTACAAATTCTTTGATCAACCAGACCACTGTAGTTTGCGTCGTCACCACGCCTCATCGATATATTGGGACGATATCAACGTGTTTCTTTTGGGTAAGTGGAGAGCCACACTCCTTGAGAATTTACTATCCTATATCTTTTATCACGTGGCATCAAAAATGAAGGACAATACTGGCCCTAAAAGGCAGAATATCAAGTTAGTATTGATGGGACCATGGCT
>NMRB01001517.1:31301-65872 GCA_002633025.1 Notospermus geniculatus
AGAGTCCCAGATAAGGAACCAACATACTCTATGTGTACTACCTGTTCTGTACATTCTAACCTACTCTATGTGTCCTTGCACCTCTATCCTACGCTATGTGTACTTTATACTAGTTCTGTAACCATTCTATCCTACTCTACATGTACTCCGACTTCTATACTACTCTATGTGTACCTACACCAGTTCTGTAAGTGTTCTATCCTGCTCTAAATGTACTCACACTTGTTCTGTAATCATTCTATCATCTTCTTCCTCCTCACCACTGCTGGTATCATAATTCAACGTCTCTGTCTGCCACGGCATAATGTTGATTGGTTTACAAGCCTCTGGCTCTGGTGTATCTACAAAATACCACGAAAATCTTGACAGGCTTTACGACCGAAAACAGTTCAAGCCTCCAGTAAAAGACCACGATGTTTCATGACAGGACTGCTCTTCCCATGGCAAAGGAAGATTCTCCGATTTGATCAGCAGGAATAAACTCCATTAAAGTGACTGCTCTGTCATGTAGGAACAAGTACACAGTCGTGTATGGTGCGGCAATTACTTCAATCAACCATGCTTCCACTGATAACTTTGAGGCAATACTGCCTCTTATTATTGGAAGGATGAATTGTGGTGGGCATTACCTTGCTCCTTTGTAGTATCCTTCCCATCTTCCTGGACTGTTGGTAAGAAACTGAACGTCGTTGCCTCAGAATTTCCCTGGAAGATGCCCTTCAGATCTGAACTAATCTCATAAAATCTCTCCTTTGAAACTTCCGGTAATTCAGCTTCTTTCTTCTCCGATTCTTCTTCTTCAGCAGCAGCTTTCTTCTTTTTCACTTTCTTTTTCTTCTTTGGCTCAGAATGCACCTCAAACTGGCTGTGATCCTCACGTGTGGGGTCAAAATGGACAGATGTGACACTCCTGGAAGTGAGGTAAGACAATGCACATGAATGTACAGAACCAGGCACTCAATCTACCGTCACCACAACTAAAGGCATGACCTACACTCCTATCACAAAGATAGCTTTCACACACCAGTCAAAGCCTCGGTCCATTGTAGACTTTGACAGCATCAGCATACAGTAAAATTGTGGCCAGAGTTATCAGGGCTTTTAAGCACTCACATCCCTACGTCATCACACACATCGCAGGGTTTTGTGTGTGGTGGTGTAGCGGAATGCGCATTAGGAGTCTTGATAACTTCAAGATGCCATAGAGTCACCATGTAGTCATGTTACCCAACGAAATCATCTACATAACAAGCTCATTACTGGAAAGCAGGTTTCTTGGTCCCCTTGGCAGCGACGGCCCTGGAGCCAAACATATCTTTGAGGACGTCCATCTGGCGGTCACGCTCTGATCTCTCAACCCCAGCCTCATCTGTCTCCAACGGTGTGTCATCCTCAGCATCATTGTCCGATTCAGATTCCAAGAACTTCTCGTCCAGTTTGAATCGCTCATCGTCGGCATAACGTCTTTGGAGCTTCATTAACTAGAAAGAAATGAACATGTACCGGTAAAGCAAGACAGATCCAAAATCAACATTGGTATCATGGGATCTCAGAGGTGATCAGGGGCCAGTTGCACAAAAGTTGAAAAGATAAAAGTCCTGTTAATTTAACTTTTCCTGTTAAAATCCCTAACTTGGTGTTAACTTTCAAAACCAACATTTTGGGATAAGTTAACGCCAAGATAAACGAACAGTGATTTTTAACTTTTGTGCAACCGGACCAGTGCTAGACGTTTGCATGCACCCCCCTCTGACAGCCAGAGTCATTACCTTTTGGCCAGCTTTCCCCTCAAACTGTGGACGGACTCTAAACATCTCCTCATCATTCTGTTCCTCCTCATCTTCATCATCTCCACTCTCGCTGTCGAATAAATCTTTCGTTTTCTTTGCCTTGGCTGTCATCGTATTCGACACAGAACTTCGACTAGGACTTGGTTTCTTCTCCTTTTCAGCTTCCATTAGATTGCTGCTGACAACCAGTTCATCATTACTCTCGCTGTCAGATGAAAACACGATTTTTTTGCCACTGGTTTTCCCAGAGTCCTGAAAAAAGATCCAAAATCACCTGTCAGAAACAATTCCCCAGAAAAAACATCGGCTTGAGGTGAAAATGGCTCGGTAAACAAAACAGGAATCTCACAGAAAATCTTACATAGAATGACAGTAAGAGAGTCAATAAGCTGGTAGTCAAAACTGCAATGATTTTGTGGGGCAGTTCGCCCCAACAGGAATAATCAGTTCGGAGTACCAGCCTATAAAATCTTGCCCCGAAACTTACTACAGCAGCGAGCGCCTCCCTTATAGCATTCCTTTGGCCCTGACTTTCCAGACGACGTTGTTGAAAACTCTCCATCCTCTTCTTATCATCTGCTTTGTGTTTGTCAAGTTTTGAAACATTCTTTGTCATTTTTTCCTTATTTTTCTTCTTTTCTTTCCGCTGATTTCCAGTCTCGGACTCCGACTTCGAAACAGGAACCGATGCCTTCTCGGTCAAACTCTCCTTCACTTCTGGAACCTTTAGTAACTTGTCCTTAGCAGTCACTTGACGGTTACCACCACTGGAGTCCGATTCCTCATCATCCGAGTCTGAATCAGTTTCATCTGAATCTGAATCTTCAGAGTCAACATTCCCGTTGACCTCTGGAGCAGGAGGCTTTGAAACTTCCACAGCCTCTGAACCACTACCACCTGTCTGAGTGTCGGATTCATCATCTGAATCACTTGAGACTCTCTCACTACTAGAATCTGATTCTTTATCACCCAATTCTGAATCTGAATCATCCAAGTCACCCACACCACTAGAAACGTTCTGTTTGTCCTTTGAAACAGACAACTCAGACAATTTCAGAGCCTCTGGTTCATTGCCACCCGACTCGGAAGACACGCATTGGTCATCTGAATCACTGGAGACATTCTCGCTACCAGAATCTGATTCCTCATTGTCCAGCTCCGAATCACTATCAGTATCATCAGAGTCACCCATACCACCTGAATCACTACTCTCGGCCTCTGAGTCCATCTCAGAAGACATAGACTCATCATCTGAGCCAGCAGAGAGTGTCTCAGTTTTCATAGAATTTGTAATCCTAGCATTAGCACCCAAGTTAGCTTCCTTGTAATTATTATGAGTCAATCTTTTAGTCTTTTCAGCCACTTTCACTATCTTCCCTTCACTACCTGAATCTGAATCAGACTCACTCAAGTCCGAGTCAAGTTTTGTAGACACACTTAAGTCATCTAAACCTGAAGCAAATTCATCAAGGAAGGGAACATTCATATTGGCCACCTTTGAAGATTTCACAGTTTGTTTAGGAAAAGTTGTCCTAGGAGAGCTGAGTGGCTTTGAAGATTTATTGGATTTCACATTGAAAATGTCTGATGTTTTTGACTTAGTTGAAAACAGTTCATCTGTGTCTGCAGAACCAGCCGAATCCCATTCATCTCCTTCAATATGTTTATCAACAACACCGCCATCATCGTCAAAGGTGACGACATCTTTTGACGAGATTTTCATCTTTTTCATTGGTTGGGTCCAAGAAAAATTTCCTTGCTTTGGTTCACAGAATGTCTCAGCCTCATCACTACTACTATCACATTTGATGGGGTTTTTCACTACTGTTTTTCTAGGCAGTTTCCTCTCTTTCTTTGATGATTTTCTCTTACTGTTCCGAGCACTCGACTCATTTTCCTTCGCAACACTACCGACTGACACATCAAGCTGCGACTTCTTACCAGAACCGACTTTCTTCTTCTTCACGTGAATTCTGCTCAAAATGTCATCAATATCAGTAGATGCATCTGAATCAGAGTTTGCTGCCATGTTGTGACCACGGCGATTGTTCTGAAATGTCCCAGTTACACCAGATTCGGAAGACAAGATAATTTCATCCGTCTCCCTAGACACTGCCATAACTTTCTCCCTATATTGCTGTCCTAATCTTTCTGGGCTCAGTCTCTTAACAGCATCACAGTCACTCCTCTCTGAACTTCCCCTCAAAGTCCTATCACTGTAAGGTTGCTTTGTACCACTAGAGTTTCCCCCATCATTACTCCTCTTTGAACATTTCATAGCAATTATCTCATCAGTATCATCTGAATCCAAGTCCTCATTCCCCTTGGCTGCGTTTCTATCTCGATGCGAAACAACTTCAAAGTCATCAGATTCCATAAATGCTTTTCTCACTTCACTGTGAACACCACCATCCTCAGAATCTGCCACAGACTTTCTCTTTGTTTTCCTTTTCATAGCTGGAAACTCACCCATTTGCTTCTTCATCATATCAGAATCGCTCTCCTCAATTTCCCACGTCAATTGATCAACACTCCTCGACCCAGCTTCAGTATCTTTCAACACTTTCAAATTGTGGCAGTATTTTGAGGGATCAACTTTCATTGTCTGGGCACTGGTGAAGGAATATAACAACTTATGGTGCAAAGTACACAATTCAATTTCTATACTCACTTACAAGACGACACCCAGATACCTACACACCAATGAGTGAGGGACGAAAATCGATACACTGACACCACAAGATTCACATATTTTGACCATTTTAGATGATTGGCACTTTCTAGAAAGGATACTTTTTTCCCATCTTTACGTCTCATATTTACAACGGGTAGAGCTCGTCCGTATTTCCCAACGACCCAATTCTGGAGAAAAAAACACCACAAATATAGTATGCATCAAGTATGATGATGAGCAATATGACATGAAATGAGATGATGCTTAGTACTAGTATAGAGAGAAGCTGATTTGAGCCAATTCTTCTGGGCCGGGTTGCACGAAACTCACGACAGCGCTATCTTGGTGTTAGCGCTAACTTGATGTTAAATGACGTAAAGGAACAATGGATTTTTACGTCATCTAACATGAAGATAGCGCTAACACCAAGATAGCGCTGTCGTGAGTTTCGTGCAACCGGGCCCTGAGGGGCAACTGACCTCCTCTCCTGGAACTGGGTCACCGGGTTTGGAACCAGGTACCCTGATATCCTTCGGCTGTGGGACTGCTGCACTTTGTGAGCTTTTCAACTTCTCATCAACAGCAACTCTTTCCTTCTGCAGCCTGAAATTGAGGACAGGAATCAAACTCAGGACTTATTGGAAACGTATTTATCATTCGTCATCAGAATAAGTCATTACACGGGCTTGACAGAGGCTTCACTTCATCCAGAGATCGAATGTGTACATGAACGGTCACAGAGGGGAGGGAAATTCCTTAATCCTTACCTGTCCAGGAAGTTCTCCTTGGCAATCTGTATACTAAGAACTGAACCCTTCCATTTTGAACCATTATAGGTCGACATGCCTGAAATAGACAAAATTTTTATTATCAGATTCAGAGGACATCATTTTGCCCAATCCTTCATCATTCAGGACATCTACTGATACTTTCAAAGTACTCTAAAAGATCATCAACCAGCGCATTTCCTTTTTGGCAGGGAAGTCTTCCACCTTCCGATTGCACATGTTGCACTTGGGAAGAGAACCAAGCACTGAGATTCCACTGCAATTAATGCTATAGGCAATGCGCCTTTACAAATGTATTCAGAATGAGACACTCACACTTTTTTAACTTCTCTGGGCTGGCCTCGAAGTGGAGATGAGCAAAGGTCTTCACTGGTTCACCGTCATCACTTTTCCTTGTTTTTATCTCAACATCGCTGACACTGCCAAATCTTCCCAGTCGCTCCGTCAAGTCTGCTTCACTAATACCAGCGAAGAGGCCACCAATGAATAGACGCTTCGTTTCCATACTCATGAGATGATGAAGGCAGGAGCTAAATAATTATAAAGAGATTGAGAAGATTCTTTAAAAGGGGCTATATCAAATGTACCAGAACATGTTGTAGGCCTATTAGTATTATCAGTAGAGGGCAATTTTGGCAGAAAACTGCAAGTGAAGAGTCCTGAGCCTAGTACATGTATCGGCTATTATTAAAACGTCTTCTTTAGGCCTGAATGCGGGCTTTTTAGGCCTACAGGGTTAAGCCTAGAGTTCTCAAAAGGCCTAGATTATGACTGCTAGGCCTAGACAATCTATAGGCCTAGCCTAAAATATACATAAGGGAGGTAGGCCTGCCTTGGGATACGGTAGGGGCCTAGCCTAGGCCTACATAGCCTACAGTAGGCCCTCGGCCTAGCTATAAAATGAAGTGAATAGCCTAACACTGCACTGGTGGTGTCGTGACTGAAAATAAGGAAGTAGGCCTAGGCCTCCTAGGCCTAACAGGGGGGAGGCCTTGACGGGTCCTACTAAATAGCGTCAGCAACAAATTTTAGCGTCAGCAACTTAAAAGTTGGCGTCAGCAAGGTTTTATATGTTCAGGAAGGCTTTTTGGACACTGAAATAGGCCTAGACTTAAGTTTAAGCGATCATCCAGCAGTAAAATAATGATTCAGAAAAGAAATTTAAACCATTTCTTCAAAATATTTCTGAGCGAAACAGTGGCGCCATTCGGGACTGCAGCGGCAACTGAGGGAACTAGAACTAGTCTGAAGTAAGGTTTCGTCGGCAATTAAATTTGACCCGAAAAACCCAAAATAATCCTCAATTTCATTAATTTTCTTCAAAGCAGTGCAGGTTTACACCATTGCAACAATATTCTGAGACATAGGGCGCCCTGAGGATGTTATAAAACCTTGCTGACGCCAACTTTAATGTTGCTGACGCTTGTTGACGCTAAAATATGTTGCTGACGCTGTTTAGTAGGACCGGGCCTTGACTTGTTTGTTAATTGTTGCCATGCCCTGGCCTAGCCTAAGGCCTACCGGTATAGGCCTACCAGTAGGCCTAGTAGTGGCACGTACATAGGCCTAGGCCTAGGCCTATGCAATGCCGATGTGACATCCAAGCTAACTCAGGAACTTCAAATATTGGTCAAGTCATGGAGTAGGATAACAAGAAATTTCATCATGGATGTTTTTGGCCTGTGCAGCTAGTGCACGCGTGTGATGCACGTGGAGTGAGGGCACTGAGCAGAGCAGAGCAGAGCAGGGAAACTGCAATGAAATGAACGCATTACGACAACACAATACGATAACTTTGTAGAACATTTTATTGTCGCAACTACAAAGATTTATTTGAGGTCAACAAAATACAATTTAATTACAAAAGACAGGGCCAAACTGCCCAAATCTGAAACCCACATGTCTATTTCGTGGACGCAGCCATCTTGTCATGCTTGTCGTCTGCGCACATGGCAGCCAGTCTGCTCTGATTGGCTGCTTGATATTTGCGCACGTGGTAGTAGCTAGCCTGCTCTGATTGGTCGGTGCCAGTGTTTTGGTCTATTTATAGAAGTAATGTCATTACATCCACGTGCTTGAGATTGCACCACAAGTTTGACAGCATTGCAATGATCCTGGTATAAAAACGACGGTATAGCACGAATGTTGGCATACATATCTCGACAACACTCAGGAACACAAGCAGGTGAGTTAAATTTGGTTAAATCTTGGGAAGACAATAAACTAAGCACTTAAAACTGCAGATTTTGGCAACAAACTCATGAGCTGTCAAAAGGCAGGGCAAAACCTACACTGCTGTCAAAACTGTTTCAAAGATACAATTTAATGTTACTGTTTTTTTCAGTTCCTGACAAGCCTGCCTGAGCTGCCATCATGGTTTTGAAACCTGTCCACCGCAACAAAGCTATCCTCAACACTGGCAACACTGTCAAGTGTGCCAATGGCAGCTATGTCCAGCAATACATCAGGCAGGGGACTGTAGTCAAGACAGTAACAGCCTCAGAGGAGGGAGAGACAGCTGATTATAATGTGGATCAAGCTGAGTTAGCCCCTGGTAAGTCTGGCTGGACTTTCCATAATGCAAGTCTCCAAGTCCATTGGAAACATTGTAGGCCTATATTAAAACATCCCATAGCAGATACCCAGTACCGGTAGTCTACCTGTGCCAGGAGGACTAGCATCTCCGGTTATAGGGTAGGGACCTACCGAAGTTAAGTGTCACAATGTCTTGTTTCCAACTTTAGGTGTCGTCTACTCCCTGAACAAAAAGGGTCGCTGGAACCTCCCGGAGGCGATAAAGAAAACAGTCAGGAATGGGACACTGGAGGAAGAATTAGACTTCAAGGTGTCCTACCTCAAACAACTGAAGACGCATCGCCGTAACACTTGTATAGAATATGTGGCAAGTTGTGGAGACATCAGGCAAGTGGTCGCTCAGGGCAAGTCATACTTCAATGAAAAGAGCGTCATCAAGGGTAGAAAGCGCCGACGGCTGAACCCACACCGAGGTTATGCTCTCCAACCAGAGTACATTGACGATGAACCAAAACTACCAGATTACCCTGCAGTCCACTTTGATGTTTATATGCCAAGCAAGAAGGACTCTGTCATGACGTATAATATGAAGTATGTCGGACGTCATGATGATGTTCTCATAACTGATGATGGTGAGTATCATTGAGTGTGAAAATTACACTCTGATCCTGTTTTCTCACTCCTTCTAGCTTTTCTGAAAGTCAGTTGTGCTGGTCTTGAAATACTGGTACTTCTGAACACATTCCTTCAGCCTTTGCCTTGTATTTCAGATGCTAAGTTAACTCAGAATGGCCACTCCTCCAAAGCTGGAAGATCCCAAAAGCGTGTCTGTCGTGACTTGGATGAGAGCCAGTTTTTCACAGCAGACGACTACTTTGATGACGAAGAAGACAATTTCTATGATGAAACAGAAAATGAAGATGAAGGATTCCGACGCCCTATGTCATGTGACCTTTCTGACCTTGTTGCTTCCGCTGTAGAAAAATCTCGTTTGGCCAAAGGAAGGAAAGACAGTCAGAAAAATCCCAGGGCCCACAGAACTGATTTCAGATTCTGTGACCGCAAAAATAATGTCGTGTTCCTAGAACATGAGGAACCTGAAGACGAAGCCAACAGCAATTTTGTGGAGAGACCAGAAGACCTTAACAGCAAACCTGAAATGATTCCAATAACAGTACAGATTGATGAGATGACAACAGAACCAGGGAACTTGGAGGAGGTTTATGGAAACAAGTACCACGAAGCCCCCGTCTTCCCGAGGAAGTTCATCCTCGACATAACTGAAGCCGTCACCGTGAGTCTCAAAGATATCGTACCATGCAAGCATCCTGATTTCACGTCGTACGTTGTGTTTGAGGAAGTGGAGGAATTTGAGAGATTCGATGTCTATCATCCATTCAGGTGAGTTGGCCTGGCATGTAGGCCTAGCATGGAATCAGTATTGTTGGAGGGGATGGGAAGTTCCTAATCAGGAATAAGGCGTAACAAAACCTAACCATGTTTCTACTAGCCCAGCTGGTGGGACGTCTCTTTAGCTCCGGTGGTGGAGCAAATCCCAGTGTGGCCCTTCGTATCTTTGCAGCCACTATCCAGACAGGGTCTAACATACAAAAACCTTCATCATCTTATAAATTCTTCACTTTTCTCGGAGTGTTTTAATTGATGTTTCAGGGTGTCCCTAAACAGCAACTTTGCCCAGGAATCAGTTGGTTTGGAGACCATTGATGACATGGCAACATACACTGTCCAGGAAGTTGTTGATGCTGCGGTGGCCTACGTTGGCATCCTTCCGGATGAAAGGTGAGATGCCACAAAAACATGCCACTGATATAGAAATATGGGCAGTCGTTTGTGAAACTGGTCCCAATGTAAGTGGCAAGTAAACCAACAATGGTGAATTGCCCATTGAGAACCAGCTCAAAGGAGAAAACTCTCACAAAAAACTCCCTTAATTTCAGCTTCAAGACAAGAGACAGAATCCCATCAACAGTCTACAAGCCAGCGAGATACGAACTGACCGACAGTGTGTGTGACTGGGGTGTGGAGGTCATGGAACCTGAGCTAGCTTATCAAAAGGTAAAAGCAGCATCTCTGCTTGTGATCGGCGGGGACATGCTCAATTGATGTATTAGCTCTACCCTAAACTACCAAGAACACTGTAACATAGAGAATAGCTATTACTTCAAACAACCATGCTCCCGCTGATCAACTGTACTTGCCATTGGAGGGCACAATTGATCAGTTTGCAGTATCAGTTATAAATTGTTGTCCTCATTCATTCTTCAGATCAAAGATAAAGAAAACCAAGATATCCCTCACGTTGTACGAGATCCCTTCGCACTCAGTGACCTCTGCAACATCTGTTTCGAAGATATCGGCCAGCGAGGACTTTCAGCGACAGCTCTTAAAAGATGTCAGCATTGGTTCTGTAACGATTGTTGGAGGAACCACCTGGTGGCCAAGATAAATAACGGTGCTACGGTGATCACTTGCCCGGTGAGTGTCAAGGTTTTCATTGGCTTTGTCTTTCCGAGTTTTCCTTCGTTTTCCTTCTGAAAATAGCGAGTTAGTCAGCTCAGCTTGGTCTGTGCCAAATTCCTGGGTTGCCATTGTCTACTGTTGGGACCGAATGCGACAGCACACCAGTAAAGTGTTGCAGTAGAAATAGGTAAACTACCATTGCTGTTATTTACCTTCTTACTTTTCTCTTTCAGGCTCATGATTGTCAGACAGAAGTCGATGACATCACCATGTTTACTCTGACCAGCCTCAGTGTGTTCCAGAGACTCGACAATCTCAGATGCAATATAACTCTGCAGAAGCGAGGATGGAGGTGGTGTCCTAATGCCAAATGTGGCCGAACCTTCAAAGTCGGAAAGAAGGGTGAGTGACTAGGCCTCATCGTCGATCTCAAACTGCATGCAATCTCAGTTAGAGTGGAATCTTCATTTGCAGAGACCTCGTATTCTCTATTAAGGACACCAAATTTTAATCCCAAATTGGTCATTTCTACTCATTTTGACCTCTATCAGAAGGTTGCCTTTCAATTAACATCTCTCAGTGTCAAAGGCGTCCAAAGTAGAGAGGTATGTACCTGCTCACTGAGTGCCTCCTGCTGTCAGACAAAATTGTCCACGAAATACATGTACAACACTGAACAACATGAAATGGATTGTTCACGTCTTTCAGGTGTGGAAGACGAACCAGCAATTGTCAGCTGCGATTGTGGGAGAGCCTACTGCAACATTTGCCATGATGAACCACACTGGCCAGCCAGTTGTCAACTTGTCAAGAACTTCCATGAAAAGCTTGTTAAAAACAGTAAGTGACATGAATTCTACCTGACATTTAGTAGTCAGTTAAAGGGGCAACCGGTAAATTGGTTGCATGAAATGTCCTCAGGTGAACTAGAATTCCATTCTTCAAGAATGAGTTCCATTTCTTGGGAATTCTATATCAAATCACAGTGTATTTGGATGTAATGTTTCTGATCAACTTTCAGGAGATGACCGAGATGACTACGTAGTAATCGACTTCAAGAACCCAAAGAAAGTACAAGTCTTCACCAGACAGTGTCCAAGGTGTTTCAACATAATGGAGAAGAATCATGGATGTGATCACATGATGTGCATTTGTAAGATGTCGTTTTGTTGGCGCTGTGGGAAAGCTTATGAACCAGGCGTCACACATCCATACCCATGCAAGGCAGAAAGTTTGAAGGTAAGTTTTCTGAACAAAGCTGATCATTTTTGGCACCATATTCTGCACATACACAGAACTTCCAATAAACATGACTCGCTTGTCAATTTCAGGAAATTGAAATTGAACACATTAAATCCAAACATGAACAGACTGACAAAGTTGGTGTGTCACAGCTCTATCAGATGGCACTTCACCATCACAAAGCAAAGAAAGCACTGCCATTTAAAAGTCCAAAGAGTAACATTGCCCCACATCTCATGGTAAGTCATACTTATAGTAACTAACGTAAGGTAGCTCTCATTCTGAATCTAGATAGCTTGCTAAATCAGAGTGCTGATTTCTCTAGTGAATCAATAGGACAGCTAATCTAGATGAATCTAGATAGGCAAGTCCAGCTGAATCTACTCCTCACCTCCCTGAAGGAATACCCGATAGGTAATCTCTCGGATTCATCAGGAGAACTATCTAAATTAGAGCTTCTGGCTAGGCAAGCACACATGCCATCTCAGCCAGTGAGCCAGGTACCCCTTTGAAATACTTTCGGACATGACTAAATCGGCATCTCCTTGATGTAAAAACATTAGCTTTGAGCACATCACTTAGGAGTTCATTTTCATTCCAGCGTTCCCAACCCAGCCATCAGAATGAACATGTTACTTCCAAGCTCAGTGTTGTACCACTGATGCAGATTTGTGCCTCTCGAGTGGAACACCAAGCCAGAGTTGGCGAACTCCTGAGGAAGGCAAGCAATCTGAGATGGGAGGTAAGTCATGCTTTCGTAGCATTGCTGTCCATGCCATAAAACTTACCGGTACCAAGGGAAGTTTAATGTATGGTTCAAGGCCTGCCAGTGAGCTCACAACTTTTACTCTCTTCTTCAGTTACACAACCTCATTGAATATGCAGCAATTACAGTTGACGTGACTATGCCAAGATCACCCAGGCGGAGCCACTGCCATGAATCTCTTCAAAAACTTAGCTTCGTTGTCAATCGATTGGATATGGTGAGTAAACTACACAGATTTGTGATCGTCATCTTTTGACTTCGAAGCTAAGGCTGGCTGATTGCAGTTTTAAGAGTGGCCGACTTGTTTTGGTTACTATTTTCACCTTTGAGTAATACAGCCAATAATTCTGAAGGATTTCAAGGGTATTATACATGTAATCCCATCCACTTTGTCTCCTTTCAGCTTCTGCAACACGAGGCCTGCTCCCTGAAACCAGCTGAAGCCTTGGAGAGGTTGAAATATCATACGGGTATGGCCATGGAAATTGGAGCCAAAGTGATTCGGTTGTTAGCGTGGAAAAATGGAGAACATACATGTAGAAAGAAAAGTGTAACAGATGAAAACTAACATGGAAATAAAGACAATGACTGATCAAAGGATAGCATGCAACACAGATGATGACTGAGTGATCAAAGGATACTGTGACATTTATGCAAATTTCTCCCACCACAAAATGGTGTTTTCATTCTAGTTTCCCTGAGCAGATTTCAGTCCCAAACTGGTCATTTCTTCTTGTTTCGACCAAGTAATCACTGGTTGCAGAGTTTCTCTTTCTGTGAATGGAGTTGCACAATGCCAAGAATCTCTGAAATGCAATATAGATACGGGATAATAGATGCAACAACATAGATTTGAGACAGATGGGAATGGTGTGAAGTAGAAGAAACATTGAAGTCTTTGTACATTCCACAAATGTGATAAACTTAAGAGAAATATCTTGTTCATAATAAACAATTATTTATTCAAATTATCTTTTTAAATTCATTATCAACAAATAAAAACCAGTGGTTCTGGAGACGTGTTTCAAAATATATGTATTATTCAGAGACCTTTTTCTGCAGCACCCTGTATGGCATCAGAACTACAGAATGGACGGAAATTGATTAGACGGCTTACCTAGAGGTTAAATGGACGGATACATAACCCTGTGTGGGAGTTGGCCAAAAAACTTGGCCTAGAATTGATTCCAACGATCGTGGAAAGTAACATTCAGCCTCTTACATGTATATCCCAGATACTCAATATCCAGAGCTTACCAAGTTCAGTTTGCATTTCTCTACATGAATCTACCGGTACCCTAGTTCTTTGGTTGTCTAGCCACCAGTAAACACTGGCCAGAATTAAGTCCGCACGGATGTTTCCGTGAATTCGCCTCCATCGGCCCTCTTCAGAAACAACCCCGATCCCAGCAACTCGATACGGTGCAACCTGGTCACCAGATTCTTGCAGCACCAAAAGTGTGATATCATTGCTTTATCACAGCTAAATATTTAGACCTGCACTGCAGATCGTCTTAATTATATCAGGAGCCTGTCTTCTTCAGCTACACGTAAGAACTGCTAGGTCCATCCATGTGGTGGAAAGTGTCTATTCCTTGGTGGCTCGGGTCCTAACCACTTGTTCTTGAACTGTGGGAAGCGCTCACTTATAAGTTGTTCCTCGAGCGGTGTGGGGACGACTTTGGAGCCTCCTGTCTTTGGGTGGGTGACTAATACGTAGTGACTGAAAGAGAAACAGGTAATGAGATGAAGGGAAGTTTAGGACCATGCAATGGATATGAATTTTTTCTGGGGAGACGCCGTAACACCCGTGTTAGAGGGCATTTTTGTCCCCATCTTTTCGTCATGGACATTTCGTTCCTGAGGACAGGCCATCTCCAGGCACTTCGTCCCCAAGAACTTTTTGTCCCTCGACAGAAATACCCACAGTGCGAAAAGGGATACCACCCTGAACACACAGTAATGATGTGCAGAGGACTCAAGTCATTCTCTCCAAGCCAAACAGCTCTATTGCCCCTTCTAGTCATCAACACATTCACAATGCACACTCACAACCAGTCTTTATTTAACCTTCTTTGTTACGGCCTGGTGAGCAAGGTTTATTTGCTATGTTGAGCTATTTTGCACCGAGAAATGGATTAGGTTTTATATCAAAGGGAACCTTGGCCTATATACCAAAACCATTCAATAATATCTTCAAAACTACAACAGACAATCACCCCTGGTGGGCAGAAGGCCAAATGCTGTGTTACTAGTGTTTGCCTGGTATACATCAACAATAGGGTAGCCGAACGATCAAAAGAAAAAGAAATAGGAAACTGACGCCCAAGCCTCGGCTGACATGAACTACATGTATACTATACCCATTCCAAGGGGAGTGGGTAGTTCAGATTGAAGAACTATCTCCAAAGGGGAGGACATAGGCCTACCTGCATTTGCTTGGAATAGATTTACTGGACACTGGTCGTATCACATTGTAAGGATTTCTTGGGTCAAATAGTTTTGGATCGATGTAATCTGCTGCTTTCTTTTGCGTCCTCAGGTTAACTTCTTGGTACACGCCCCTATGGCTATGTGGTTTTAATCTGAAATGAGAATTTTAGAATACAATGTATGATGGTGTGACCGGTTTTCGTGGTAATAGGCCGTGTAGGCCTAAGACTTTACCGCCCGATTGCAGCGTTATTTGCTTTGCGTCCGTAATTATTTTGTTATGTATCGAAAATAGATATATTAATTTACAGTGAAATGTTTATGTCTCGTGGGCACGCGCGTGAATAAACGGGAAAAAACGGGAGTACCACGAAAACTGGTCACTCGATCATACCGGTACTCTCCAAGCTCACCAAAATGACATTTCTGAACACAAAGCTGCACCCCACATCTGCTGGTAAATGGCAATTCTCAGCTGCACCACTCACCTAAATGGCATTTCTGAACTAAGCTCAGCCTTTTTTTCTTTATGAGCAGCCAAGGCCGATCGTAGCCGTATCTCTTGCTGTGTCTGTGGACGAGGTTGTGGCGGTGGGACAGGTGTGGATGGAAGATGATGATGGCCACCATAGCCTGCTGGTACACTGTTGGCCCGCTCGACTTGGGTCAGTGAAAGTGAGGCTTCTGATCGTGTGAAGTAACCGGCTGGAACAGATATGAAATCTGACAGTCAAACGAACGTCTAGTACTTGCACATTCGGTGTCAGAAGGCAGCAATCTAATGGTGTGAAGAAGGAAGTTGCTGACAAGATGACTAAGTTCTCATTTCTGTCAGGGGCTCCACTCCATCAATTCTAAACATCACTCTAGGACTTAGATCTGACCTTCCCTTCACATTCAACATACTTGACATAAAATTCATATGGCAAACTACTCACACTCTCCGTCACAATCTCTATGCCCTAGTAACTGTTTCCGCTTCTGTCTTTGTCTCATGTCCAGCAGATGACGCCGGTGTGCCGCACTTTGAGCACGATATTCTTTTTGCATTTTCATCAACATGTGTCTGCAGTGATATAAATGCAAAGTATTTAGTACTGGGAGTCCCCTGGAGTCCGTAATAAAGACGTTCCCCTGCATTCAAATTCCACCCCGTAACAACTAGAACCTACCTTTCAATCATTCTTTCTTGCCAGTTTTCATCAAAGTTCACACCGTCGTTCCTGTACAGTTTATCAAGGGAGATTCTGAAATGAGACAAAATGGAGACCACTCTTCATTTAGCATGACAAGGTGCTCTGGGCAGGGCAGCAAGAAACACCACAGGACCTCTTCTTGAGTTGAACCAAGGAATCTGCCAAAGCCACATTAGACTCTGAACACAGTTGTTTGAGCGACTCTATCCCTTCTCCACTTCTTCCCTTCAGATTGTCGGAGGTACGAACTGAGCCGTGATCAAGGTAGTGTAGGCCACATTTCCAGTGCCACCCATTCTGTCTCCCATACTTGTTGGTACATGTATCACCTACAATATGGATTCCTTCAAAAACCATCAGACACAAAAACACAGAAATCCTGTCGCCTCCAATATCACCACGAACCTGAGGCAAATATACCTTTTTGCCCGATCGAAATCATCACCAAGTAAACTTACCACGTACCTGACAACGCCAACAAATACTAGTCCAACCAACGGAAAAAACTGATATCCTGCATAAACCAACGATGAACTGCATATGCCCAGCTATGGAAAGACGCAGTCAATAACAGACACAGTAGGGGACAACTCTCATCAGGGAGAGTAGCTGTCAAAGTGATTGAACCGTCCAGTCGAATAGCCACACTGGATTTATTACAATCAATGTTCTATTTTGCTATATTCATAAGTCTCACAATGTACTATATGAGGTGCAGTGTTTGGTTCAATCAGGGCGGAATGAGATTGTACTAAAAGACATCAATCATGATGAAGGAAGGCAGTGATTGTTTTTTTGCAAAGAATGACAACCAGTCACAGAAAACCTGAGTGTCCAGATAAAACGTGAACGGACAAAGAGAGTGGAAGAGAGTTTGGGCCAATTTATTCAAAAAGGGTGTTTAAGACTTCAGACGCATGTAACTTCGTCAAATGCATGGTGGAAGTGTGTGCACTTAGTGAAGTTACATGTGTCTAAGCCTTAATCGCACGATGATCACCATTTTTGAATATGGCCCTTTATGTTCATCTGCTTCACTGCGGTAATCATAGGCCCTACTAATTGACTGGTTATGCCATGCAGAACATACTAGGGCCAACAAGCTAATTGGTTGGTTCTGGTTGGTAGGACATCACAAAATGGAAGTCCCAGGAACAATAACAGATTTCTTTGAATGTGAATATCTGAGCGAGGTACCACCAATGGGGGTTGACGAGAAGACTGGGCACTGGATAATGAAATACATGTTGTTTTCTCTCTGTGGGACAGAAAATGTTGGTTTCAATATGATAGACAGTCAGACATCTGTTGGAAACTCCTTTCACAATTGTGGAAGTTGTGAATTGGGCCATAACCGTAACATTTTCAAAAGAGGAAAAGCCAGTCTGTCTCAGTGCTTTGACGTGCTTGCTCCCCTCTGGTGTTTTCGAGATAAACTGCACATTTTCTCAGATGCCGTGGGGATTGCCAAAGTTGGCCACCCTTACTGGATTTTATCCACGATATGTTAGAAGATTTCAACAAGTGATTTCACCAATATAACTGGAGATGTGAATGCTTCATCATTCCAGAGAGTCCATCTGAGTTCAAAGCACATGTGTCAGAGGAGGGCCTAAATCAAATGCCGCTCACATTTTAGACCTTTTGAGATCTGCGTCGTTTTACAAGAGAGAGAAAGAAGAACCAAAATTTGGGATCTGAAATCCTGTGACTTCAAAAGTCCCGGCCTGGTCACCTTACCTTGGTAACTGACGTACTTCAGCCCGAATCGGGAAGTAGTCAATGCTTACAGTAGGGCCAAAAGTTGCCATGGCTAAGTCTACGTTACTCCAAGGAGAGAAATCTTCCAACGAACACTCTTGAGTCAAATTATCCTAAACAACTGAATGCCTAAATTTGTGAAGACTAATCCTATTATAGAGGATGAAATAACAGAAACATAAGTTGTCTTTCCATGTCCCCTGATATGTACCCAAGTATGACAACAGACACGTGAACCACAAACAAGCGGAACAACACAAGCTTGGTATGAACATTTTGAACACTATAGGCCATGATTGGCCTGAATTCATTATTGACCATTGAATGATTTGTACACATTGGAAATAATGAAGACATTGATAAGCCTTTGATATCACGCAAAACCCCAGTACATTCAATCAAAAACCACCTAGGCCTACATATCACACGGTTCAAATTCAATTAATTCGTTTGACAATGGAAGACCGTTAAAAAATCCTGTGTTGTTTGATTTCGGCGTTTTTGAAATACTGGTACTCACATGAATGGCCAAGTCAAAACCTCACAAAATATCTAAGACGAGAGTATCCAAGTGAACAGCTGCACTGATACTAGTCTCCTACCCACACCTCAAGCCAAAGGGTCAAAATAATATTTTTGTAAGCTAAGGCCTAGCTAACATACAAGGGCCAATTCTAATCTTGTTGTATGGCCCAAGGGACTATAGCCTACTTTTTTGCTAATCCAAGGCAGATAAGGCAAAGAGTTACCTCATAATATTCAAGCACAATGATCTATTACAAACTTTTCTCAAGATTTCTAAGGACAACAATCACACAAAACCTCAGATTGAAATGACCCCAAAGATTCTGTACGAGGCCTGGTTTCTTTCATGGAATACAACAACTCCATAGGAATAATAATCTTTGGTAATCCTTGGATTAACATTGGCCTTGGTGGTTGTATGAAAGAATTTGGGGGATAAAGGATTGGGACTAGACGGTGAGGTCTGGGTGTTTGGACTGGTGTCTCAAAGGGGTCTGATTGGATTTAAGTGAGGTTTTCTATGAGGTGAGCCCTGCCAAAAAGACTCTTTTCTGGATTCTGAAAGTGACAAGCATACCTGCCAAATCCGGGGACTGCGACTTACCCAGTTTTTGAAGATACATCACTGCCATCTTCGCTAAAATCAAAGATAAGGTCTTCTATGACATTTCCATCATTTGATATAACATTGATGAAATAAACACCGTCGTCGTCGTCAGAGTTCAACTGGGGCAGTTTGCTCGAGATTCTGACAAAGATGATGTCATCAATGGCATCCTCCTCCTGAATCACGCTCAACATTTCACCTTTTTTCACAAACTCCAAAGATTTCACTTCAGGCACGGATCCAGAGGGGGGCGGAATGGACGTACGCCCCCCCTATTTTCGGCAGAGAAATGATTTTTTTAGCAAGAAAAATTCAATCACATAAAAAATTCGAGTATTTTGCTCTCAGATGCCAGGAAAATGCATCTAAAAGCACTTAAATTGTCAAATTTTTCTGGGGGAGCACCCCCAGACCCCCCGTTTGGGCTTCCTGCTTTCGTTGTCCGCCACCTCCATCGAGCTACGCCCCCCCTTTCTGTCAACGCTGGATCCGTGCCTGCACTTCACTCCAAAACTTTGCACAACAAGGGGAGCAGAAATGTGGTCCAGTGTTCATTATTCCTGAATAGGATTTGAAATTCTGAAAACCTCATAATAGCAAAATTCCCACATCATGTGTTGGGAAATGCCATGTGTACAAGATCCTTGATTCAAATTCAGATTCAGACGTATGAAGATCAGAAAAATAAATGACAAGCAGAGACAATAGTTGGGCTTGAGTCTAGAGTCCAGACGGTAATTCCTTTCCTGAGACAACAGCTTGAGTGATAATCACGAGATTCATGTTGGTAACCGTAATTGACAGTCTTATCATGGGAAAGTGAAATGTTCCTCTGTGTTTTTCTTATAGAAATGTTCTAACAAAATCCATAAAAATAAGACAGTCAGTGCCACTACACCGCAAGCTAACTGGGCACAATCACAACAGTCTTGGCAACCCATTGCCATCTCCGACAGATCAACTGCAACGGCACATTATCATAGCTGGCTTGTACGTAAAAAACTATTTTGCATGAATCAATATGACTTGATAGAAACCCAACATGAAATGCAGGTTGCATGGCAAAGTAAATATTAGAGAAAAACAGTACAAACAATTCGTATTTTGAATCAAAGATGTGAAATCAAAGATAACTCAATAGGAGATATTGAATATGGTTGTCAGGAAACTTGGCCCAACCTGTCCAATCTACCCACAGAGAAGTTTGCATCACTGCAAACCACAGAAAGGGTAATAAGAATGAAGCCAAATGCACCACACAAAATGACAGAAAAAGTCAATCAACAGATTGTATCCATCCATTAGTTGTGAATGATTTTGAATTCTAAGCTGGGATATTTGCCACAGCTAGAGTGAGCAACCACCACATGAGATTAAGCTCCAGATGAAATGGCCAGGGCCATTGTGCTCACCTCTGTGATAAGTCTATGGTGAAGTAAAACTGTGACACTCATGGTGAATGATGAAGAATCAGTACAGACAAGATACATGTAAAGCTTGTTTCATCTGATCAGCAATAATTAAATCAATGACATAAACTCAGTCGAAGACCGTCAGAAGGGGTTAGCGGTGTGAGCAAACCACTTTCCTTTGTTGGCCGCAGATATCAAAAATTCTATTTTTCAAGATGGTCACCTGGCGGCCATATTTGAAATACCGGTGTGTTGGAACTGAAAACTTAGCATAAAAGTAGAGGATACTCATATAGATATTTAGGCAACATAAAACCATCTTAACCTTTACTATAATTGATTAGATATGGCCCGAAGTAAATTTTTCAAGATGGCTGACCAGTGGCCATATTTGATGTCCATTCTAACCGAAATTTGCCATACGTTTAGAAGGTACATGTACCTAGATACATGATTTGGCAAGGTAAGGTTATAACATCCAACTTACTCCGACATATGACATGTATGAGATATGGGTCAAAGTCCTTTTTTCATGATGGCTTCCTAGCGGCCATATTTGAAGTCCGATTGGGTCAAAATTGGTGCACTTGTAGACAGTGCCTAGATATATCTTCACGCCATATCAAAACCCTCTATGTCAAATAGCCACGAAATGTGCCACCAAACATTGGATTTTGAACTTTGACCTCTGTGACCTTGAAAAGTGGGCCAAATCAAAAACCCAGGATTTACATGATGTAGTCTCATCAGAGGAACCCACCATAAAAGTTTCATGGTTCTAGCTAGCAGCATTCAGGAGATACGGGCAAAAGAAGGTTTTCAGAAAGCGCCCCCTACAGGCCAGAGTGTAAAACTGGCAGCGCTAAGTTTCGGTCCAGAGATAGTATTTACCATAGGCTACATGTACACCAAGTTTCAAGCTTCTAAGCCTAGCGGTTTAGAAACGTGCCAACAAAAACTGGAATTTTGAACTTTGACCTCCGTGACCTTGAAAAGTAGGTCAAATCAAAAACCCGGGATTTATGTCATGTAGCCTCATCAGAGGAACCCACCATAAAAGTTTCGTGGTTCTAGATAGCAGCGTTCAGGAGATACGGCCAAAAGAAGGTTTTCACAAAGCGCCCCCTACAGGCCAGAGTGTAAAACTGGCAGCGCTAAGTTTCGGCCCAGAGATAGTTTTTACCATAGGCTACCTGTACACCAAATTTCAAGTTTCTACCCCAAGCGGTTTAGAAACGTGCCACCCCTGTTAACGACGACGACGGACGACGACGACGGACGACGACGGACGACGGACGACACACCATGAGAGAAGCTCACCTCACAGAGGTGAGCTAAAAACTGGTAGCAGCAGTTGGTTGTACCCTGAATCACAAACGAACCGGTTTCTGTAATGTGCGTTGGTAAGAGGGTTCCTTTAATGGGCCATTTATTTGACCCAATACAACCGTAAAACCAACTGATCACCCAAAGCAATTCAACCATTCATTAGAGACAAGGGTTTATCTCAAAAGAACAAATTGAAAGAAAACTACGCCCTGAAAATGATTAATTTAATTGAGATATTTTCGAAATCCTTATCCAGCTTAGAATTCAATTAAAGAAAATAATGACGTCTTTATGAGGGAATTATTATCAATATGATTTGTAATTATCACATGTTTCCTATCACAATATTTCCCAGGCTTGTCTGTGCACAATGATAAAAAAAAGAAATGAATTATAAAGTAACTACCGGTACTTTATAAAGCGAAGATGGGCAAGACTTAACATGCATTTGCACTTTGTAATGTCTTGGGGGAGCTCAAGGGTCATGGGCCATGGGCCATGGGCCATCGGCGAGTAATCGTTAATATGCTGCTCAGAATAGACTAGTTTTCGTTTTCATCTTTGCCACCTATACACCCACAGTGCTCCCATAGCAAAGATGCGAACCAGTCTGGGTACGTAAAGAACTCAAAACTAACCAACGGAACAGAAAAATGAAATAACTTCAACACAAAAACAGGAAAATCAACACAATTTTCTCAAGATCAAGAAACTTTGAAACAATTTACTCGGTCATTTCTTGTGCGACAGGTTTGATGGAGACCGCAGTGACAGGAGCTTTGAACCAGCTGGAGAGAAGGAAGAGTACTCGTAAGAAAAAACTCCACAATGCAATACACAGTACACAATGACATGCCTACGGTAATGTAATACAGTGCACTGGAACAGTGAAATGTTAGGCTTTACTCAGAGCTGATGATGAATGCCTGGTCATGAAGCAGGTCCACTACTGAATTGCTGGTGCGAAGGAACTTATCCCTGCCGAGTGCCCCACTGGCACCACAGGAACAACCATCAATACAAGTGCGAAAACATTCCAGCCAATTCAACCTATCTGGAAAAAGTCCAAAAGCAACCCCATACGATGCATCACTTGATCCTTCCAGTAACATTTAGAGTACTAAGTGGCAACTCAGCTAAGAATCAAACCCGTGGCCTTTAGACCATGGCTGATATTCATAAAAGCTGGCAAATGCTTTTCCTTCAAGTTTTGTAGTACATTTACATTGGACCTCGCTGTGCAAATCTTAGGAAAAGCATTTGCCAAGTTTTATAAATATTAGCCCATGAGTCCAGCCCTTGAACACCGCATCAACCTCTTACCCATATCCACTATCTTGACATGATGACAAGGATGGAGACTCTGACGTCCAAGTTATTCTCGGCAGTGAGACAGGAGAAGAAGTCGGGGACCATGAAAATGACGGCCAGGGTGTGATAGGTGTAATGGGATAGATGGTGCTGGGTGAGAGAAAGGAGAACTTACATTACCTCAAAGTCAGTGCAGCCTGATGCCCATCAAGTACATTGTTGCACAGTCCGTACCTTTACTTTTCCAACACAATTTAGTACAAAATAGTACAACCTGTCTCTTCTCTTATATACATGTAGCAGGATTAATCTATTAATGATCAGGCATCATAATAAATCCAAATTATGAGGATAAATAGCCCACAAGACCATTTAATTCAAATGAATAAACTGCACTAAAAGGTTTTATTTTCATGAATATTAATGGATGAGTGGTCACCTTGTTTATGATAATAGTTAATCTTGATCCATTAGCAAAGCCAGAATGAATGGGGACCGCAGCCCACAATAGGTGTCACTAGTGGTTAAACTGTTGAAAGTTACCCCGGTCCTGATCAATTTCCCAGACTTGTCCATTGTGCAGGACCTGGTGCTGCGTAGCTATGATCCCCATTATACCCTATTGGTTGTCATCATGGTGCAGTGAAATCATTGGGCCCACAACCAAATGACTGTGGGTTCAATACAAGTTGGACATACTAGCCTACACAGGAGAACTTGCCCAAAGTAGCCATTGTGAACTTCACCTTGGTATGTCATTATTAAAGTGCTGTGGCGAAGACATCTATGCCTGTCACCACAAGATGATGGGCCCAATACCAAGTCGGCCTTATTATTCTGGGGAATTTGCCCAAACTTTTACATTTACTTCTTGTCTATTATAGAAGGCTATCCAACCAAATCAAAAGTGAACCCGAAAGATGTTCACTTCTTGATGACAGAAAACAGCCTGAAAGATCTGAAAGCTCTGAATTCCAGTCAACTGCAGCAAAAGAGATTTAATCAGATTCAGAACGTGGCCTTTTTCTCCGCTCAGATATGACAAATGTATCCATAACACATGTAACACGCAGCACCTTGACGAGGCAGCGGAAGGCAATATATTTCCCATTACCAATCGTCAAGTCAGCGATATATGCAACTACCTGACTCGAGTTGATATTGGAAGGCTATGATCAACATTGAAGTCACTCTAAATGACGAAGTGATTGATTTATTTGAGAGAGAATCACTGAAGTAGACCCAGTCACGATATTAATCTGATCAATCAAGCTTTGATTCTGTGATTGAAAATAGAGATCAATAATCCTTCACTTGGTTCCTTTGTGACGGTTTATTAGCTTCAGCACAGATTGATTGGGGAGCACTGATTCTGGAACACCTTTTCAAGGACTGCCATAAGTGGCAAAGGCACTTAACATAAATACCCAGTCTCTTCAGAAACCCAAGCCTGAAAATAAGTGTTTTTATTGGCACCTGACAAAATGGCAGACAGATTTTTATTATCTATGTACATGCTTGTAACTGGTGCCTGACAAATGACAGTTTGGTGCCGGACAATGTCCTTGTCCTTCCACTTATTTTCAGGCTCAGAAACCTTTCCAGGCAACTCAAGGATCAGCTCTTTCAGTGCATCGTTTGGTCATCTCAGACCAGTTGAGAGTACAAAGTGCATCTCAACAGAATCGTACCCATGGCCTCTCAGACAATAGTCCAACAAGCTACTACTATGCCCTCGCTGAATGGCCAGGAGCGGGAAGGGATTTGAGCAAGAAACATCACTTACCCAGCCTGTTTATATTTTGAGAACAACTCTTCCATTATCCTGTAGATATCCTGAAATAATGAAAGCGGGGTATGAAATATTTGTCAATATTTCCTCAGGAGTGACGTACGATCTTGACCCAAAGTTATAATCTATGTCAGGTCATGCACCCATCCAACGATCAGCCATGGTTGACATATCAGTGACAGGAACCAATGCACCAACACAAGGCCAATCAGGAAATCTTGCTTTAACAATTCTTATCATCAGGCAGAAACAGCATATCACAAAACCAAGGTAACTGTGGTACTTACCTTTTCTTTATTGGTCACAAGGGCAGTAAATGGTCTTGGCTTTCTGGGGAGCACTAAAAGATAAGATTTTCAGCCAATAACCCAATGATACTAAATGCAATGTGAAAGAAATGACACAACGTTACTGCTTGATGATTGACTCAAATTTGACTAAGTGATTGATAATTGACTTCAATGTGACTGATAGACATGATGATCCGCCATGATTCTAATGTGAGATTATGAAGAAAAGCAAGACTTGTAGTGATTCACGTCAATGAGTTGCAAACGGCTTTAAAGCAACAAGCTAACACTGCAGAACATAAAGCCAAGCGAAACAGTAACATCACAAGATCTACATACTTACTATCATGACCAGAAATTGGCCGATATCTCGTCAACCCCGTCGCTGGTCTCTGAGCTGCTGTAACACTCGTCTCCCAAAACAGACTCTCCCCGTCCGACTCCCCTCCATCTCGCTCCTCGATAGTGAAGTCTGTGTCGATTGTGAGGGCGCTACTCGCTCGATGATGGCTATCAGCAGATTTGGACATCGATTGGCGGGCAGATGTTGTGACCCGTGTCACATGACCAAACTCAGGCAATGCCTCTTCGTCCTCTAACGTGCCGTATTTCTTGAGAACTGAAGTGAAATTGCACCCTATTATGACAACCATGTTCAAAATCATTAAACAATGGCAAGTAACAGGCAGACCGTCACTCTAACCCCAACACCTAGGCCTACTTTACATAACTTACTCACTTCATTCAACAACAAACACTTCTCTCAATATACCACAGGAATAATGACTTGTGTGATGTTCTCATATTTACCGTACCCTACAAAAGTCAGTGTACCATAATGCACTGATGTATAATGCATCGTGATGCACTGATATATTTCTAAGTGCGGAACAGTCCAATACGGAGTTGTTCCCATAACCTGACTTCAAGGAAGAGTACATACATGTACTAGTCATAATCGTAATTTTTAAAATATATATTACCGGTATAACCACACAACAATCAAACACAACAACCTTTAAGTTAGAAGAGATCAAATGTCATGGTATAGGACTTTCCCTGGAAAAAAGTTATTATTAGAGTCCAGAGAAAACATTTCATGCACAGTTCACTCATTCACCTTGTGATATGTTAGACAAAGGACAGAAGAAGGATGTTTTCAGTAGTACAGAAGTTTATGTCACCAATTCTCCCTCGACCAGATCTCTCCAGATCTGAGGGTCCCGAGTTGATAAACAACACATTTTTAACGGAGTAAAGTGAAACACACAGAGTGCAATATTGCCCAGCATCAATTTTAGTCCATTTTAAATTACAGACCACCCATTAAGAAATATCCTGAAAAAGTTAAAGAATTACAACAAAATGATCATAAGAGTATTATAAAATTCACTTGTTAACAAGTCATTAAAGATATTGAAGTTATGACGAAAAACCCAAAGTGCAGACCATCGCTGTAAAATTACAAACAATCTGATTAATTTGTTAAATTCCACATCACACCGCAAACAACACCCGACCCTCAAAAACACTTTAATACATGGAAGTTTCTTGAGTGCATATTCGCTGATCCTTTCAAAGATGGCTCCGTAACGATCTTCATATTCAGCACTCCTTGGCATAAAGAGTTGACCTGGTTCTGCCGGCGGAGATGGTGGTGTCTCTTCGATCTGGACATGGCGGAGAGAGTGCCGAGCACTGTTACCAGACAATGCTCTCTCTATTCTCGAGAATTTGGAGCTGGGCGTGTGACTTCTGATCTGTTTTTCAACAAGTTTCTTCGGGGGGATTTTTACTCCAGCAATTTCCCTCCCTTCATCTTTTGGAATCAGAGATGGAGTCCCCGATTTCATGATTCCTGACATTGATTGGGTCTCCATTGTGGCAGAATTCGGTGTGAGTAGTCCCGATTTCAGGTTCTGGGCTGGGAATTCATCCAGACCTTCCCCGACTGGAGGGATTGTTGACAGTCTCCTGTCGCTTAATACAGACTCTCTTTGGGTCATTTCCGAAACCCGTCCAGTAAAACCAGAGAAGATGGAATCTGTATCATTTCCCACACTCAGTTTATCCAATAATTCATCAAACTCTTCACTGTCTGCTTCAAAACCTTCAAAAACTGCACTGCTGCTGATTTCAAAATCGCTAACTACGGATGGGTCGATTTCGACCTGTGGAATTTCACAATGGATTTTAACAGGTTCCATCGTGACACTAAGAAAATCTGAAAATCAGAAATCATAGAAAGTTAAGACTCGGCATAAATGGAAAACATTTACCTCCATACAAGAACTACGATACAGAGAATAGTTCATAACTCTGCAGTGAAGCATGCCTTACTCTGGAACCGTACTAAATCACAATGGGCCTACTTCTGTCTAACCTTCACACAAACAGCAGCAAACACAAAGCATATGATTTCATGTCGAGATAAGGACAAAAATCTGCTTGTCACAAGACATTGCAATGGGAATGTCAAAATGATTACCCCCGGAACAGGCTCAGGGCTTGAAAGTAGTCCCATGCTCAGGAGCAAAAGCTCCAGAGATTGCAGTCAGCTCCAGAGAAGTGAACTGCCTGGAGCTGTTAATACAGCCAGAGAGGTAGCTGACGTGAGTCCAGCACACTCAGAAACAGCTCCCGGCACAATACTACTGGCTGGAGCTGTTACTGGCTGCTGAGCCTAGATACTTATTTCCTACCCTGCAACAGGATATCCTAGACTTCCATTTATTACTGAACTGTCCCTCTCAGATTCATTTTGAAATAGAAGATTCTGGTGCTGTTTAATGGTTGTGGTCATGCAAGATGAAAGACAAACGTGCAAGAAGACTTGTAAATGATAATGTGTTAAGAATGAGAAACTCTCTCACCACACCTGCATGCACCATTAGAATGAGATGTGGTTGACTCTGTCAAAATGTGAGCTCACACGTTGTTATGAAAAGTGGTGCACATGGCAGAAATTTGGTGATGGTAAGTAACAACATACAGTTGTAAGATGTGTCAGAAGTGCTGAACAAAAGTGTGAATATGTACATGGTTTGTGTATGATCAGTACATGTAAACCAACATGCTGAAATCCCTTTGCCAGATTAACTGAAATTTGGAAATTTATGAGCCGCAGCTCCAACAGATATCTTGATAACTCCATGAGTTATTCTTGACAATGACATTAGTTATCTGTCAAATGATATCTATTTGAGGTGGCAGGAAATCTGGTCGACTTCAAACAAAATTTTGCTATTTTTCAAAGAAAATTTCCAAATTTGCAGAACCCAGAGCAGATGAGAGTTACAGGGTTAAGGCATGGACAATGAAATGTCTATCTACCCTTGGGGATCTCGCCAGACTTGGAGCCATAATGTCTCTGCACCCAAGCCATTTTGGCCGCTCGGTACATGGCGTCAGCACCTATACAAAATGTCATAAGGTTACACCAAATCCACAAATCTTGATTTGAAAAGTTGTCAACTTGGATAGGATATGCATAAAGTCACAGCACGTGTATTGAGATAGGAGAAACGTAGAAAGATTTCATCAAGAATCCTTACCATACAGAAATCCATGCTATGATTGCATTTGGTGGGAAGTTCATAACTTTATGGACTTGTCGAATTTAGCACATGTTGTGACAACATCTGGTAGAGACAGATGGAGCTCATAGAACTTGAGACAGCGACACATGTGTATTCTTGTCTCAGTTATACCAACAGTTGTGAGACAAAACTTGAGGCCAAGGAACATTTCCACTTGCTGTTGGTCTCAAAAGCAGATTTGACACAATTGTGACACCAAACCGCTGGACGACAACCAAGCACAGGTATTGATATTGCTGTGGGTTGTACCTCATCTGGGCCGAGCGGCGCACAGTGGGGAAGATCAGACAACGAATGGATGGCAGTTCAAGACTAAACTTACCATGACCCATCTCCAATGTTGGCTCGATACCTAACAGAATAGCACCGGCAGGAGTCGTTGACTTGGGTATGATGTTTGCCTGTGTTTCAGTCACCACCTGAAGTTAACAACAGAGAAGGTGTTAAGAGGAAGATATACACAGTAGGAAGACAGGAAGACTTCAGACTGGATACTACCCTCACCTTAAGTCCATCGTCAGCAGCAACACCTTCTTGTCCACCCTCTCGTATGACATCACCTGATGCTTCACCCACCAATTCTGAAACACTGCCTTTAACCGATGCAGTATCAACAGTCGGTCCATCATAAAAGACAATTGGATGCTTGGTCCTGGATTTTGCAGACCGGCGCCGTACGCCAGATGACTTTCTCGGCTCACCGTCAGCCTCACCACCTTCTCCAGTCACTTGGAAAATTTCCTCATCTTCCGACGACCATAACTCAGTTTCACCTTCACTCTCTCCTGGTTGTTGGGCGGAAATCGGCTCTTTTGGCCGCTGGAAGAGATACAAGACTTTGAGTCTGAATTCATAGGTAGAACTTCTACCAAATCTCACAACATTACTAGGAGAGCACTTACACAATCTGCCTTCTACTACAACAAAATAGGTCAAGTTAAGCCTAGGTCACAAATCCACCGAGCCCCGTACGATTTTCCTGCTTGTCGTGGAGAGACTGAAACACGGATCTAAGATGAATTATACTGAAATCGCCTCAATGGATACGCGGAAATTAGACTGGATCAAACTGGGCACCGTAGAAATTGGCCAAAATGTCTGTTTTTACTTGCCATACGGGCCCCGGAGTGGATATGTGACGGGGGCTTTAGGAACCATCCAGAAACGCACCACTTACCATGATACTAGAAGTCACCTCCTCGCCAGCTGTTACCAGTAGTCTCTTTCTCTGCTCATCAGTTTTAGCGACACTTGGCATGGTAGAAGCCGTAAGGCCAGTCACAGGTGACACAGTTGAAGCAACACTAGGCATTGGTGGCTCTGATTTCGGAGACACCTTCGGCTTCTGGCCTCTCTTAGGCAGCTTCCGGCTTTTCGTGGCTTCCTTCTTCTTCACTGGTTTCTTTGGCTGAAGTACACATTGAAAAGTGCCAAGTAGGGTGTTACCATTGTGACCCAAAGATGCACCATCCCTGTTCCCTTTACACGTACGAGACAAATCGGAATGTTGAAATGACCGAGACGTAACTTACCATTGTTGCTGGAAGAGTAGAACCTTTGGGTTCAGCAGGCTTCTCTGGTATTCTGATATGGCTGTGGTCCCCTACCTTCCTCACGGACTCCTTCCTAGCTCTCTCCTTCTTCGCATCAGCCATGAGGGCACGGATGTCGACAGCTTCCAGACGACTCCTAGCAACGGACGGTTTCCTTAGTGCAGTCTCTTTGTCAGCATCATCGCCTGTTGGAGTTCCTGCAGAAACAGAGCATGGTGGTTTAAATGTTACTGTCGAATACAGCCAAAACAGAAACAATTGAAGATCTACCATTGAATAGACAAATCCCAAATTGACGTAAACGGGAAAGATCTGTGCACTTCCGCCGAAATAGCAACAAGAACCTCGGTCTGAAACTGAATGACGTGACGCAGAGAACCCCACGACAGTGACTTGGACGACGTTACGTCAGAGATGACCATTGCTGAATCACGGATTGCGTCACGTCAGCTGGTTTCAGATCGAGGTTCTTGTTGCTATTTCGGCGGAAGTGCGCAGAACTTGGAATTTGGGATTTGTCTATACACTCAAACAGAATCAAGATGAAGACTACACTGCCGAATACAGCCAACCATAATCAAAATGAAGCCTAAATTTCATTGCTTTTAAAATTTGCAGCTGGACAACTACGGTAACATTGTTGCAGCAGAAAATTGTCAATCTTTAACAGAAAAGGCTCTGGTATTTGAATCAGGTTCAAACTGCAAAGAATACCACTGAGCAAAACCACATTTGATTGCTTGTAGTGCACATAACAAAGAGTGATAAAATACCGAACGAGTAAGCAACAACTGATGCAGGTATCATCACTGAAAAACAAGAATACTCATCAACACAACAGCTAACATGTTTTTTGCCACTGTCACTTAAAAGCACCGTTTTACCACCACACCATTCACGACAACCAGATCTATACCTTTCCCTAACTGAGATTCTGTCCGAATCCTACGAAGGCGGTTTAAAACTATCGATACTGGGGGTATGTAATACCCAAAAATCTTTAGGAGGTCAATACCAGTGAATCCTGTGAAAAGAACTTCATGAGGTCAACAGTTTATCATTCGACAGACACAACACTGGTGTACAGTCGTAGTCAGCCTACATGTGCACTCTAGTTTATTAGTCTTACATTTCTAGAATGTGTGCTGCTGTGGAAAACTTTTAAAAGGAATTGAGGAGGGGAGCACAGAAGAAGCTGAATGGCAAGGAAAACCTCAAACTCAAAACTTGTGAAAAGTGCAAAACTGCAATAAAACCCAAACTGCCAGAACTCTGTTGCAATGTAAACCACATCAACACCGTATTACCTGAGACAGACATCGATTGAAAATAGGGTGATCTTGCCCCAGTAGGAGTCGCCACTGTATCTGCACGACTGAGCAAAGTCCTTTGACTTACGATGCTCTCAAATTCGCTAGTGTCTTCTAAAAATGTCAAATTCAGGCATGAATGTTCAGTGGGTGAGTTAGTCAGTTCCAAAGAAATGCAATTCCGCTTAGATAAATGGACACACAGCATCCTGTATCATCTGATAACCCCTTCAGTGAACTATTTCTCATACCTTTTGGTTTTTCCGCTTCAACCTTCTCCTTCTTTGCTTCTTTTTTCTTTTCTTTCACTTCTTTCTCCTCTGCTTTATCTCCCTCCTTCTTTTCTTCAACTTCAGCCTCATCTTCTTCTTCTGACTGTAAGAGGAAACAACAAACCCTAACACAAGTCCTACTCTGCACAATTTAGTAAAAGTTAAAGTTTGGGTCTATCCTGAAATCTTTCAGTACAACTCCGATGAACTGCTCATTCAGTGCTACAATCTGAGCATTTCCGACCGGTACCCATTTATACACCCATGTTGAGAAAGGCCACTAAGGCTAAAAAAACTTGCCCAAAGTCAGGCTTTTCCGTTTGACGGGCACTAAAATGTGCATGCGCATCGTTTCTATTGTTTGCAAGGCGCATGCACATTTTCGCACCTGTCAAACGGAAAGGCCTGCAAAGTCTCACATGACTTGTCTGTTTCACTCACCGCAATTGACAACTCCTCTTCAGACATTTCAACTGTAGGTGTCGATGCTGGAGTAATCGAGGGTGTCGGACCAGGGGAAGTGCCAAACTTTGGCAGGTCAACGCCACCGGCGTGGGCCACTCTTTCTGTCTCCCTGATCTCTTGAGCTACATCCGCTAAGCTGACTTGACCTCGGAAACGCTTCTGTCGCCCTGAAATTGAAGTACCGGTAGGCCTTACCACTTCTTCCAATCTACAACAGTCCAGCGAGCAATAGAGGCTATGCACTGACGTCATCAAATGACGTCATCAATGGGTATGACGCCACGTGTTGGATGGAAAATGGATGGAGCATGTGGTCAGATGCACTGCGTCAGCATGTCACAACGTTCCATCCAACATGGCATCACCTCGCTGATGACGTCACGTGCATAGCCTCTATAGCCAAGCAAGATTCTCAAATTGTAACCAGAAGCAAATGCAAGGCCATCCTGTCACTATCAAACCTGAAGTCGTACCTTCTAATTTTTGTGTTATCTTCATCTGTTTCTGAAGGTCATATTTTGTGACATCAGGTGTCAAGGTCAGATCAATCAACGACCTATCTCTGGGTGTGTCCTCTGGAGAGAAGTAGATCTCTGTCGGGGCCCAGGACAGTTCAGATCCTTCTTCTTCTTCCTGTAGGGGATGACAAGATTCAGAATTAGGTCACACACAGATGACATTGAACGTATGGATTGATATCTGTAGGCCCCAATATCTAGAAATAATCTGAATCACCTCTGATTCCTCCTTCTCTTTCACAAGCAGTGGTGTTTTGCCGACAAGGAAGTCATCAGAAAACTCCATGTTATATGGCACCTGAAAAGAAGGAAATAATGTCTTACTTGAGTTTGAAACCATTGCATCAAATACGACAGGATTATTCTAATAAACAAATCTGACAGATCATCTATGCTTTGTGATAGTAGTAGCCAATACTCACCATGTAATTCTCTAGATCTACAGGGTCCGGGTCCTCCTGTACCCCTTCAAAGGCGACAGCTGGATCTTCATATATCTCTGACTCCTTGTCAAATTCTTCCGCAGGTTCAGCCAACTCCATACTCGGAACAACTAGAATAGAAAATAACTGACGGTGATGACAAACTTGACTTATCCAGTGGACTTCAAGGAGCTATCAATAGGAATGGCAGAAGATGCAATAAAACTAATCCTCCATTCATACCTTTATGTCCGTCAATCATGAAAAGATGATTCTTGAAGCCGATAAGAAGGTCTGCTCTGTCATTGAAAAATACAGCAGCACTGACTGGATCATCAAGAGCAATCTCTGTCAGGAGTACTTTTCCGTCCAACCAGACTTTAATGGCACCATCTGAACTGAAAATGTAAAGTATAGATTTGGAATATCTGGGGTACCGGTACACTTTGAATAGATATGTAAGTTTGTGATCCAAGGGCATGGGTGGAAGAACTACTTCCATATCTAGGAGGGATCGAATATCGAAGGGCTTGGAAAGTGCATAACTTGGAATAACTCGAATCCAACTGACATACCAGTAGTCCATGTAAGATATGATCCTTACCTGCATGAGCAAAATACTTCCATCTTTGGACAACTGTCTAAGGCAATGACTGGTGCTCTGTGTTCAGTCTTCAGGGTGTCAGTTGGAATTGCATCCACAGTTGGTACGGTCGCTGCAATTACCGGTATAAAACATTAATTTCAATGACAGTGATATGAAAGAGTACTACCCTGTCACTTTGGCATCTACCACACATTGTACAGATTGTCACAAGTTATTTACTGCACATTTCCTACCACAACAACTGGACTGCTCTTTCAAATGACCGGCAGAACTCTTTATGAAGTTGAAGGCCCACAGAATCAGCCCACATGCGGGTGCTCAACTTACTCCTAGGTCTGAGGGGTCCAGGATCCTCTGCAGGGTACAGAATGTGATAGTTTACAGCACCACTTGAATGGCCAGTCAACAAACTGGTCTCCTGCAGATAGAATAGATACTCATATAGATCATCAGTTACCCCAGTCTCCCCAGAAACCTTCTGGTGAACTCAAGGAGCAGCTCATTCAGTTTATCACTTGATCCTTTCAGACCAGTTGATAGTACCACAGTGGTGACTCGACAAAGAATTGGACCCATCACCTCCCTCACATGAGTTCAACGCCCAACCACTTCGCCTCAAAGACACAAACCAGAACACTATTGTTGATCATGGACATGCTACCAGTTCCTGGGCAACCCCCCGTAACTTTTCAAGACCAATTCCTCTAGAGTTTAGTTCTCAATACTCACAAGTCTACCAAATGAGATGACATCACTCTGGCAGTAGACCTCATACTGGAGCTTCAGTGCCGGGAGAGACCATATCTTGATCGAGGCACATTCCTTCAGCTGTGATAATGTCACCAAACAGTTGTATGTCTTGTTGATGAAAACCCTCTGAATCTGAAACAATG
>NMRB01001517.1:66864-77972 GCA_002633025.1 Notospermus geniculatus
AATTTCAATGACAGTGATATGAAAGAGTACTACCCTGTCACTTTGGCATCTACCACACATTGTACAGATTGTCACAAGTTATTTACTGCACATTTCCTACCACAACAACTGGACTGCTCTTTCAAATGACCGGCAGAACTCTTTATGAAGTTGAAGGCCCACAGAATCGGTCCATATGGAGGTGGTCAACTTACTCCTAGGTCTGAGGGGTCCAGGATCATCTGCAGGGTACAGAATGTGATAGTTTACAGCACCACTTGAATGGCCAGTCAACAAACTGGTCTCCTGCAGATAGAATAGATACTCATATAGATCATCAGTTACCCCAGTCTCCCCAGAAACTTTCTGGCGAACTCAAGGAGCAGCTCATTCAGTTTATCACTTGATCCTTTCAGACCAGTTGATAGTACCACAGTGGTGACTCGACAAAGAATTGGACCCATCACCTCCCCCACATGAGTTCAACGCCCAACCACTTTGCCCCAAAGACACAAACCAGAACACTATTGTTGATCATGGACATGCTACCAGTTCCTTGGCAACCCCCCGTAACTTTTCAAGACCAATTCCTCTAGAGTTTAGTTCTCAATACTCACAAGTCTACCAAATGAGATGACATCACTCTGGCAGTAGACCTCATACTGAAGCTTCAGTGCCGGGAGAGACCATATCTTGATCGAGGCACATTCCTTCAGCTGTGATAATGTCACCAAACAGTTGTATGTCTTGTTGATGAAAACCCTCTGAATCTGAAACAATGAAACACGATTTGAGGAAGAGTGGAGTGGAATCTGGATACCTCTCAATCAAGAACAGATTATTCCAACTCTGAGGTCATACTTCTGAACTCTAAATCTGAGGTCATACTTCTGAACTCCAAATCTGAGGTCATACTTCTGAATTCCAAATCTTACGTCATCCTTCTCCTCAATTTCAAATCTGAGGTCATCCTTCTCATTTCCAAATCTGAGGTCATCCTTCTAAATTCAATCTGAGGTCATCCTTTTTCTAAATTCCAAATCTGAGGTCATCGTTCTGTTCACTTACCCTGTCCTTACATGCCTTGAACTCAAGATGCTTGTGACCTTTAACAACAGGATCCATGAAGAGAATTCTCCCATCTTCCAACCCCAGCAGCAGGTAATTATCCTGCAAGGGAGAGCAGAAACCTTCTTCTGTCCACACCATGACCGTTGAGTCGAGGATTGCGAGGCTGCAGCAGTCGGCAACACCTTCAAACCCCTGACCGTTCTCCGTGGCACGGTAATTGTGAGTGGATTGACTGGCAGAGGCGTGGAATTTCTTGCTCCTGAAGTGAAAAAGACAATGACGTACAGTATGGACAGGCCCACATCACATAATCAGATATGCCAATGTCCCATACTTACCCTGCCACATTATTGTACAACTTAAACGTATTTTTTAGTTGACAAAGCTAACTACGGCAGTCCCTACCTTCCTGCGTAATTTCACACTTACTTGACATTAGCTTGATTGTCACCCCCAGGCTGCGATGGAGACGATGACCTGACCCTGTAATCCTCCTGTACCTCATGCACATCCCATACAGCAATTCGACAGGCAGGATCAGTCCTAACAGTGTACAGCCAGACTTCGTGAGGGTTGATGAGAACATACACGATGTTCAACTTTCTGCTGTAGGCGATATCGAGGACTCTCTGCAGGGGCGAGATGGGCGGAGGGGGTAGGACAGTTGACAAGTTCTTGTGGGACCGGCGGGCGAAGAGACGTACACTGAGAAAAAGACAGAAAATAGTTCTGCGTTAATTCGATTTCGTGGCCCAGATGGTTTTTCAGTCCTCTTTGTAGGGAAGAATTCTTCCCGATCGTGGTCAACAGCATAGAAGAGAAGACGGCAGAAGCCATAAAATCCATCTTACCTGCTGTCCTCCCCCAACGTCACAACCCGGGTCGTCTTCTCCTCAGCTCCAACCAGGGATATCTCGGACACTGTGTTTCTCGCCAACGCCCAGAAGTGAGCGATGAAATTGAGAGACCAGAGGGTGATGGTGCGTACAGTGCTGACGTAGAGGAGTTTGTCATCGGTGATACCCATCCAGACGACGCCATCGGAGGATACCACAATACTGCAAGAGCAGGGATCAGAATAATATATCGTTAATTCCATATTGTAGCCTGGCAAACCGTCAGAAACTTCGTACAGTTGACCTGATAAGCATTCCAATCACCATACACTTACCTATATAAGCAGTCCATGGTGTCCAACGACCACATCCTAACGCTGCCATCAAGAGATGACGTCAGAAACAGGGCAGATGTGACAGGATGTAAACAGAGGTTTGTAACAGCTCGAGAATGGCCGCGGAAGGTATGGACATGGCCGCCAGGGATCCCCCAGACTTTCACTGAAATGAATTGGGGACTGGGATAAATCAGAAGTAAGATGGGGTGAGGGAGTAGAAAACATGACACACTTTGACCTGTTGAAAGGAAGAACACCACGACTGCATAGCATGATGGTCAAGTCTAGGTCCAATCAGTGAAAAGCAAGAGAGTTTCTGCATCACACACTCATGTAATGGGCTGACCATACCTTCTGAATCCATGGATGATGTGACTAGAAGCTTGGCTGCCATCGAGTAGGCACATCCAGTGATGGACAAACTATGAGCACTGGAAACGAAAACCATGGGCATATGAGTCAAAGATACAAGGGGAAGGCCTACCATTCATAGAAATACTTTCGATGAATTTCCCAGGTTGAACGTGAGGCCTGTGAAGACTGTAATGTAAGGTTGTGATGTCCGATGTTGGCAACAAAAATTTCATAACTTCATACTAACCCGATAAATTTAAACAGCATATTCCCTTCCAAATCATATGCGTATAGATCCATGTCAGAGCAGCAATAGAGATGTTGTAGATGAAGGTCAAGGTCAACTCGCTTGACCCAACTTCCACCAACATTCTTCAGTTCATATCTGGAAGAGATCACACACAACATTCTAAGAACATGTACCTTTCAGCAGACTTTGTTTTTTAACACATTTGGCAGTTTGCAAGATGCTCACTGATATCAATCCTCATCCTAAGGAAAACGTCCCGCATAAAGTGAGCCCATCTTGGGTCACTGGAGCAACTTACTTGAGTCCTAGTTTATAATTTGCCATTGGCTTGATCTCATTCCAGGACTGTTCTGCCACTTGATGATATCGCCACACCTTGGTGCCACCGACGCCACCTGTGATGAGTTCATCCTTGACTGGGTTGAACACCATGAAGAGAACGGAGCGGAGGTTGGCATTAACAGAGCACACCTCATCAAAATCTCGGTTCAGTACCTAGAAACACATGAAAATAGGACAAATGTTCAGATGAAACTGCCTGTGCTCACAACAGCCAGCAGAGAACCACTACTACAATCATTCATAAACACTGTGCTTCCATACATGTACCTTCAAGGAGAAGTCTTTTCCCAAGCCGAAGTAAACATTGTACTTCTTTGCATACACTAGATATGTGATGAGTCTGTATTCATACTTCGGGTAGTTCATTGCACGCGCAACTGTAAGGAAAAACGAATGGGACACAGTGTCACACGTAATGTACAGGACTGGGATACACCAGGGGAGTAAGAGGTTCTGATGAATAAGGGACAACATTCATTTGAAGCAGAACCTCTTTCACTCCATTTCATTTTGGGATATACCACCAGTCAGCAAGATATTTCTGAGGGATTTTCTATTAGCTACCACAGAGTGAAAGAAGCCCTCAATAGCTTAAGGACGCAGACAGAACTGCAGGCAAATTACCACAAATTTACTAATAGATGCCTTATAATCAACCATTAATTAAAATGGTAGTTATTTTCACACAACATTAGCCTTGAGGTTACTCTTAGGATTATAATATAATAGTAAGCTGAATAGCCATGTCCTGACAAAGCTTTCAATGGTTTCCTTATCAAAATGACCCCAAAGGCCTTGGCCAAATGGCATGTCATACAACTCGCTATTCTAATATTTGTCCTACGATTTAAATGGAGATTAGACTTTGTGTTGATCAAAGTGAAAACATAAAGCACTTGACTGAATATAGTATTGACCAACATATAATTGGGCCTCTATTAAATCGAAAGATTGGATGAGGTCATGGGATGAGGTTCAGTTAAAATGAATATTCCAGACAATGAAGAAGAAGCATCGGAGTATGAAACCCTGAAATACATCATCACAAAACGGCAGCTTCTGCCACTGACCTTGAGCTCCAATGGCATCCTTCTTCCACACAGTGATTCCTTTGGCATCAAGGATGACAAACTGTTTTTGACGACTGTTATAAGTCACTGCAAGTGGACAGTAAACTTTAACCGTTGAAGGTGATCAAAGTGACACAAACATTTTGATCACTAACCCAGGACAACAAGAAATGCTGATCTAGTGTCATTGTGTCATCAAGCAGAACCCAGGAAATTAGAAAAATTCACAACAGAATACGAAACATATTTTGACGAGGAAGACTTCCTTACCTCCCATGATATCAGTCAGCTTCTTATGTTGTCCGTAAGATGCTCTGGGCTGGAATCCATGATTTACCATCTGAAAATTCTCAGCAGTTCTCAGGGCATCATCGTCAATGCTGCTGGCACTACTCATCAAAGATGCTGTTGATGCCTGCTTCTCAAAATTCCGCTGGATCTGATCACGAATTTCATCAAAAACTTTATCCTCAACAATTGTTATTTTCTGATCATCTTCTTCTCCATCGACGTCATTCTCTCTCTCCCTCTGTACCTCCATGTTTGATAAAGATGTCTCAATCTCTGAGAACTCAGCAGGAGAGGGGCTGACAGTTGATTTGTTGCCACCATTAGTCTCCAGTGTTCGAGGAGCAGGCCCACCACTACTTGTTATAGTGGTATTGTTCATCAATCCAACCTCTGGCATTATGAATATGATGATGCAGCAAGAACCTGAAAACAGTAGGCAGACATGGCATAACTAAGAAAGATGATTGACTGATGATTATCATTGAGATCATTTAGCAGGCCTAAATACTCAAGCATGCAGGACTACTGACTGACACACTGCATGATGATGACAGGAATCATTCAGGACTACACCTACACTTATCTATCCCTTTGAAACATTTCAACTACCATTGAGAAGTCAAGAACCTCTAGTTTTTAAATGTCTAAGCAGTTTGAAAATAGACTAAGGGACCTGGCCGCAATCACCATGGAATTCAATCATTTGAGCCTCAAAAGTTTGCAATTTCACGCCAACAGAGTTACGTCGTGGGCGCCGCCGCCGTGACATGATGTCGTCCTTCACGCAACCAACCAAACCAACGTCATGGATCTGTAGCGTATGTCATGTACGCCTAGGCCTACGTTATTTTCGGTAGTTTTTGGATTAAAGTCATGTAGTGTAGATCAGTCAGACGTGCCGCGTAGGCCTAGGCCTATGCCGCTATGGACTTCTTCTTCATTCCCGGAGATACCGCATTTTATGGCGACAGGGATGGGATCCAGTACAAATGCAGAGACAACGAATATGTTCGCGCCTTGATGCTCCAACTGCAACATCACACCACATCTGATCTGATTTGATTCTGAGTGAAATCATAGGCCCAGGCCTAATATTATGATTTTAGGCCTACTATATTAGCCTACCGGTAGGCCGCCTAGGCCTAGGCCTATATCATATGACATGAACATTGAACAGTTTAGTTTGACATGTCATCCCGATGATGATGAACCTGAAACTGAAGAGTGAACAGGTGAGGTGAAGTGAAAGCTGAAACATCATCATATCATGACATGCTGGATTGCTGGCTGAAGTCGTCGAGTGAAGAAGCTGAACAAAAAACTAGGCCTAAGCGGACGAAATCGGTATTAAAACTTACTTCTGAAACAATTGTCAGTGATCAAATGGAATCCAACAATGGCACATTCTCAATATCTTACTCTACGCTACAATGAATACGGTAGATAACAAGAAACCAATTTCGACAGCAATTGCATGAATTTCAACCGACATGACTGACATGACTGACGACATGACTGACTTGGCCATCCATGGCATCACCGCCATGTTGTTTACGGTTGGCAGGCAGGGATAGAGGGCGCGGTTGGCGAGTCCTCAACCACGTGCTCAGATGAAACAGCGAAGGCATTATTTCCCATTTTGCTCGGAACCATTCGTGAATGATCGGCTCTTCCGAGCGATAATAATATGCAAACGGAGTTCAAGAGGTCAGCGTGGTATAAAACGGAAACCTGCAGTTGATTTTGGTATATGGTACATCGATCAGCAGAGTGCGCCAAAGTAGTACTGAAACAATTTGAAAAGTGGCTGTATTCCAAACCAAGTAGTTTTCAATCTGTCTACGATGAAAATGATGCACCCATACTGATTTTCAAGGGTTTGTGGGTAGAGTAGTAGGATTTCACCACGTCTTCACAGCCGAATGACATCGTGAGGCCGGGACACACCAAGATATGTGGAGACAGAACAACTCAGAATGGCTTCTGATTATGCAGGAAAAATTGGGCTTTCCCTATTATTGTGTAGAAATACTGACTTGATCCTCAGATGGTGTTCAAATGATAAAACAACTATTGAAATTCATTGTACTTTCATATCTCAGTTTATTTCTCAGTACAAGGGAGCCAAAGATCATTGGACTATAAAAATACCATGTTTTGAAGATTACTTCTCATCATAGACAAACTACTGTACCGGTAATCTCCACTAAAACTATTCTCCTTAATTTTACTAATTACACAACCCTGTGAATCAGTCAGTGCTCTTTTTCTGTACATATTGTATAACAAGGAGTGCCGATATATGGCTTTAAAATGCGCTTGCATCATCAGCACACAATAGGCTATTAAAGCGAATCAAAAGCGAAATAATTTGATTTAGAAATAGAATTTGAAAGGGGACGAATTTTCGGGAAAAATGTAAACAAACTTCTCCAGAATGTCAACAAAAGAAATTTTCGTGCATTCTGATGATTGGCTGAATTTTCTGTTTACAAACACCATCCAAATGTAAACAAAATCCGCTTTTGATTCGCTTTAAACAACAAACTAAAATAAGTTTTCACACATGTTCTTTTGAAATCTCCAATCACAACCAGCGTGATTTCATAAAAACTGCCAACTTTTCCACACAATCAACTACAAATCATCTCTTTAAGCAAACAATGAATGGAAATTAAGACGGTCAGTTTACTTTGCCTTTCATGTCAAAACTCATACAAAGATGTTCTGCAAAAGAATCCAGTCAAACCGATAAAACCATTCTTGTGTCAAGTGCTAAGGATGAGTGGAATCCAGTGAGAAGTGAAGAAGTTTATAAAACTGTCCAGCAGCAGACACTTCAAACATACAAAACACATTCAAACATGTCAAACATAATACACTATGTTTGGACAAACAATGGCATTCACTTGCAGTACGGACTTCATGATGTCAAGAATAATTGACTTGTATGAACACAATGTAAGAACAGAAATGAATCACTCAAGTCAAGGAACACAACATGGTGATATTTTTATTGAACTTCAGTCTGTCGGTCTGATCTGTAGCGTTATTTTCTGTTGGTTATCGAGACATTCGCGTAGCTTGTTCTCAGTCATGGTCAGCCGCTGCTCAAGAATCGACACCGTCTGAAAAAGAAGAAAACAACATCAATCCCAAAATATCTGTCAGTTTCAAAGATATCCTTGAAGGAAAGGGGTTGATTTCCAAATCACTGTACTCAACCAACCTGTGTAATGATATCCAACTGTCCAACAATATGCTCCAGGGTGTTGGCCAGCTCTGGTGACATGGACTGAGGTTCCAGAGGTTGCCTCACGGCACCTGATTCTTGTGAGTTCTCTTTCTGTAAGGTGCAGCTTGCTCTGTCACCAGAGGTGGCACCCATACCCTTCATGATGCCATTAGGGACACTTGTGGGCTGAAAATAGAAGAGGAATGAGACTATAAGCGCTTCAATAACAGACACAATGTCAAAGGCAATCCATTTCCTCAACCCACACCAAAACAACTCGACTCAGTTTTTTGTAGAACTTGGCGGACAACAATACCATTTCAAGGAAAACGCCCGTAATTTGACAAATAATTATACCTGGGGGTGAGAAAAAAGGGCAGGGCCAACATCAGTAATGCCTGGGTCAGTGTCTGTCATACTTCTAAGTTCAGTTCTAGCATCAAGCTGAAAGGTCAACCACAAGTTAAAACAAGAAATTAAACGCAGAATGTTAGTAGATAAGTGGGAACCAACGATAAACAGAAAACTGTAAAAAATACACTAAACTACAAGCCATGTTGAGGGCAGAAGAATAAAGAGTCACGGAAGAATAACACACTCACCTGACAGGGAGAACCTTTTCCTGTCGCTGGTGACCGATATTGTGGAGATCGTGGTGGGATGTCATGGATGGTGGGTCTATCTTCGCCTGCCTGCCTTGCACGGTGAGACTGCAGGACTTCGTTGTAGTCAACCTGGTCGAAATTTGTCTTCCACACTAACACTTGCTCATCAGAGCCACCAGATCCGAAATAATCACCAGATCGTGAGAACGCAACAGCAGTAGCAGGCCCCTGAAATAGGAGTAATCAGTTAGGAGTCAGTGGTGGACATCAACAAAGTTCGATGGCAAATGGTTCCCTCATCTTTGAGAACATCAAAATTCCTTGTGGTGGCCACTGGTAACATTTTAGTGCTATAATGCAGATTTCTCAGGCATGATTACCTCACAAATTGGCAATTACCTGATGTCCATGCAATGTGTAGAACAATCGTCCCTCTAATAAGTCCAGTATCTTCAATGTTGAATCGTCAGAAGCAGTTATGAGGTAATTACCACTGGCATGGAAAGACAAGCTGTTCACTGGAGCTGTGTGGACTGGAATGTAAAGGGAATGGCATTGACACATTACTGAGTTTAGATTGTTCATTCTCATTTGAGACTGAAACTGGACAGTCTCAAAGTGTATCAGATGGCCCCTGTGCACTTGTTCCTGTCTCCACGTGTTCCCCTGGGAACGAGGTCAGGAAGCAGGCATCAAAACAAGATGCCCACTCCAGGGTGCAACTCATCATTTACACTCAAACTGTTGCAACTGAAGTGAAGCAAAGTGATCTCAACAGTTATCTTACCCTATTGGCCGCACAACATTTTACGGGGGCAACTGAAAGCCAATCATTCCGATAGGTTCAAATTAACACTTGCCTGTGTAATGCTGAAGAAGTTTGTTCATCCTGATATCCCATACTTTCACTGTGCTATCAGTGGAAGCAGCAGCAATACATGTACCACTAGGATGGAAGGCAACATCATTCACAAACCTGGAGAGAAGACGGAATTAGTTTAGGGAAAGTCAGGTGATGTCTCAGTCAGATCAACCACAATCTTGAATTGAATATATACTTACCCTCCGTGTTCAAAAAACGTATGCACACATTCCTTGTTCTGTTTGTCCCAGAGTTTGACTGTTTTATCATCACTGCCAGATACTATCAACCGACTGTCAGGAGAAAACCTGGAAAACAAAGAGATGTTTAATTAAACAAAGTGTACAATCAGAGGTCCAAAAGTACATGGGACTACTTTGTACCACTACCATTTCAAGTGCACGAACTCTTCTCTGAGGATATAATCCATCCAAAACAAATTGGATCCACTAATGTGCACACCTTAACTGGGTATACAATACATGTATGACCATATTTGGACTTGGAGGACACCTACTTTGCACATCTGACCCAATTCATATGCTGTGTCAGGGAGAACAAGAACTTTTGCCTGTGTACAGTCCACACCTGAAATTGAGAGGAAGTCAATTATATTTCTGATTCAGAAGAATCATGTCAACTAGTTGAATGGCCAGAAAAGGACTCTGAAAGCAAACTGTGACATGGATCAAAAGGTCCTACCTTGATTGTTTTATCATCTGAGGTACTGCACAGATGCTGGCCATCACTTGAAAAGTCTATGCTCCTGACTGTGGCCGTGTGTGCTTTGAAAACAGTCGATTCTCCTTTCCTGCAAGAAACAAAGGAAATTGAAAACATAACACAAGATGACTCAAGAAGCAAATGTGTCAGGACGCTTGAATCTACCAGCTGAATAGCAAGACCTTCTGATGTCATCGTTCATGGGAACTCCTAGATCAGAGTATTGACAGCCAACATCATGCAAGTTTAGATGAAGTAGGCCCCAACTTACACACTAGGTATCCACAGCCTGACTGTCTTATCCCTGGAAGCTGAAGCAACCAGATGTCCAGATGGAGAGAAGCACACCGACATTACAGCATCTTTATGACCGACAAATCTGTATGCTCGCATCTGGGGTTTGAAGTGCCATATCATTAAAGATGAATCCATGGATCCAGAAGCTGGAAGGACATGAAGTTGTATGTTCAAAACACAGATCACTCACAAGAAGACAGGAACGGAGAAATTCACTCACTCTTTCAAACGACACAACAATGAATCAAAAACTTAATTAAAATTTGGAGAGAAGTCACACAAGTACCTATTTGTTTCATGTTTGGATTAAAATCAAGACTTGTGATTGTGTCTCTGTGTCCCTTAAAATGACGTTCAAGGGTCGGATCCTCCTGAAAAACAGACATTGAACAATCAGTAGATAATAAGCAAGAAGTCAATCTCCAGAATTCACGAATTTTCGACCCCAACCGGGGTCTTTTTCAAGTGGAACTTTACAATCTGAAACTCTAGAAAAGACTGAGCTCAATCAGTAGAAATAGTAATAGAAATGAAGCAGTCTGGCAGAGCCCTTTAAGGCCATGAAAAGTTGTTTATTTTCGTCAGCTTTTAGGCCTCCTTTTAGGTAACTGGGCCTAGGCCTGCCACCTAGGCCTAGGCCTTGGCAAGGCCAACAAAGCGAAAGGGAAAGAAGAAGGCCGCGGCAGGGGAAGCCGGGCATGATTATGAAAGACGTCATTTTAAAATTCATTTTTCTACACCAACAGGCGCAGCTGTGTCACCTTCAATTCATTCCATGCACACATCTGCAACAGGCTATACCATATATAGGCCTTGGCCTACATCATGAATACATACACCGGCCCCGACCCCAAT
>NMRB01001517.1:79126-117554 GCA_002633025.1 Notospermus geniculatus
AGTGGATGAGTACCTAATATATACCAAAGTTTCAATCTCCTCCATTGAACGGTCCAGGAGGAGATATCACTTTCGGACGGCTCCTAGTTTTTATTAAAGTTTGACCCCTGTGACCTTGAAAGTAGGTCAAGGTCAAAACCCGTATGATATATTATGAAGCTGTCACAGATAAACCTTCACACCAAATTTCATCACTTTATCACAATTACTTTAGGAGTAATGACCATAAATGTGTTTTTCACATATCGCCCCCTGGTGGAAAGACAGGGAGTTGGATCGAAATTCCAAGAGTGTTGTGCACAATAGTGGATGAGTACCTAATATATACCAAAGTTTCAAGCTCCTCCGTTGAACAGTGTAGGAGGAGATATCACTTTCGGACGGACGGACGGACGGACAGCCGGACGGACAGCCGGACTGACGGCGGAGGGTAAAACAATATCTCCCCGACTTTTTTTCAAAAAGCGGGGAGATAACAAACTAAAATAAGCTTTCACACATGTTCTTTTGAAATCTCCAATCACAACCAGCGTGATTTCATAAAAACTGCCAACTTTTCCACTCAATCAACTACAAATCATCTCTTTAAGCAAACAATGAATGGAAATAAACTTTGCCTTTCATGTCAAAAGTCAAAACTCATACAAAAGATGTCCTGCAAAAGAATCCAGTCAAACCGATAAAATCACTCTATTGTGACAAGTGCTAAGGATGAGTGGAATCCAGTGAGAAGTGAAGAAGTTTATAAAACTGTCCAGCAGCAGACACTTCAAACATACAAAACACATTCAAACATGTCAAACATAATACACTATGTTTGGACAAACAATGGCATTCACTTGCAGTACGGACTTCATGATGTCAAGAATAATTGACTTGTATGAACACATGAACACAATGTAAGAACAGAAATGAATCACTCAAATCAAGGAACACAACATGGCGATATTTTTATTGAACTTCAATCTGTCGGTCTGATCTGTAGCGTTATTTTCTGTTGGTTATCGAGACATTCGCGTAGCTTGTTCTCAGTCATGGTCAGCCGCTGCTCAAGAATCGACACCGTCTGAAAAAGAAGAAAACAACATCAGTCCCAAGATATCTGTCAGTTTCAAAGATATCCTTGAAGGAAAGGGGTTGATTTCCAAATCACTGTACTCAACCGACCTGTGTAATGATATCCAACTGTCCAACAATATGCTCCAGGGTGTTGGCCAGCTCCGGTGACATGGACTGAGGCTCCAGAGGTTGCCTCACGGCACCTGATTCTTGTGAGTTGTCTTTCTGTAAAGTGCAGCTTGCTCTATCACCAGAGGTGGCACCCATACCCTTCATGATGCCATTAGGGACACTTGTAGGCTGAAAATAGAAGAGGAATGAGACTATAAGCGCTTCAATATTCCAGAGACACAATGTCAAAGGCAAGCCATTTCCTCAACCCACACGTCACCAAAACAACTCGACTCAGTTTTGTGTAGAACTTGGCAGACAACAATACCATTTCTAGGAAAACGCCCGTAATTTGACAAATAATTATACCTGGGGGTGAGAAAAAAGGGCAGGGCCAACATCAGTAATGCCTGGGTCAGTGTCTGTCATACTTCTAAGTTCAGTTCTAGCATCAAGCTGAAAGGTCAACCACAAGTTAAAACAAGAAATTAAACTCAGAATGTTAGTATATAAGTGGGAACCAACAATAAACAGAAAACTGTAACAAATACACTAAAATACAAGCCATGTTGAGGGCAGAAGAATAAAGAGTCACTGAAGAATAACACACTCACCTGACAGGGAGAACCCTTTCCTGTCGCTGGTGACCGATATTGTGGAGATCGAGGTGGGATGTCATGGATGGTGGGTCTATCTTCGCCTGCCTGCCTTGCACGGTGAGATTGCAGGACTTCGTTGTAGTCAACCTGGTCGAAATTTGTCTTCCACACTAACACTTGCTCATCAGAGCCACCAGATCCAAAATAATCACCAGATCGTGAGAACGCAACAGCAGTAGCAGGCCCCTGAAATAAGAGTAATCAGTTTGAAGCCAGCAGTGGACATCAAAAAAAGTTTGGCGGCAAATGATTCATCTTTGAGAACATCAATTCAATATTTATCAGTCATTGATACAATGCAGATCTCTCAGTAATGACACCTCACAAATTGACGATTACCTGATGTCCATGCAGTGTGTAGAACAATCGTCCCTCTAATAAGTCCAGGATTTTCAATGTTGAATCGTCAGAAGCAGTTATGAGGTAATTACCACTGGCATGGAAGGACAAGCTGTTCACCGGAGCTGTGTGGACTGGAATGTAAAGGGAATGGCATTGACACTTTACTGAGTTTAGATTGTTCATTCTCATTTGAGACTGAAACTGGACAGTCCAAGAGTGTATCAGATGGCCCCTGTGCACTTGTTCCCGTCTCCATGTGTTCCCCTGGGAACGAGGTCAGGAAGCAGGCATCAAAACAAGATGCCCACTCCAGGGTGCAACTCATCATTTACACTCAAACTGTTGCAACTGAAGTGAAGCAAAGTGGTCTCCACAGTTATCTTACCCTATTAGCCGCACAACATTTTACAGGGGCAACTGAAAGCCAATCATTCAGATAGGCTGGTTCAAATTAGCACTTGCCTGTGTAATGCTGAAGAAGTTTGTTCATCCTGATATCCCATACTTTTACTGTGCTATCAGTGGAAGCAGCAGCAATACATGTACCACTAGGATGAAAGGCGACATCATTCACAAACCTGGAGAGAAGACGGCATTAGTTGAGGGAAAATCAGGTGATGTCTCAGTCAGATCAACCACAATCTTGAATTGAATATATACTTACCCTCCGTGTTCAAAAAACGTATGCACACATTCCTTGTTCTGTTTGTCCCAGAGTTTGACTGTTTTATCATCACTGCCAGATACTATCAATCGACTGTCAGGAGAAAACCTGGAAAACAAAGAGATGTTTAATAAAACAAAGTGTACAATCAGAGGTCCAAAAGTGCATGGGACTACATTGTACCACTACCATTTCAAGTGCACGAACTCTTCTCTGAGCATATAATCCATCCAAAACAAATTGGATCCACTAATGTGCACACCTTAACTGGGTATACAATACATATGACCATATTTGGACTTGGAGGACACCTACTTTGCACATCTGACCCAATTCATATGCTGTGTCAGGGAGAACAAGAACTTTTGCCTGTGTACAGTCCACACCTGAAATTGAGAGGAAGTCAATCATATTTCTGATTCAGAAGAATCATGTCAACTAGTTGAATGGCCAGAAAAGGACTCTGAAAGCAAACTGTGACATGGATCAAAAGATCCTACCTTGATTGTTTTATCATCTGAGGTACTGCATAGATGCTGGCCATCACTTGAAAAGTCTATGCTCCTGACTGTGGCTGTGTGCGCTTTGAAAACAGTCGATTCTCCTTTCCTGCAAGAAACAAAGGAAATTTAAATTGTAACACAAGATGACTCAAGAAGCAAATGTGTCAGGACGCTTGAATCTACCAGCTGGATAGCAAGACTGACTGATGTCATCCTTCATGGGAACTCCTAGATCAATTTAGAGTAAACATGACAGCCAACATCATGCAAGTTTAGATGAAGTAGGCCCCAACTTACACACTAGGTATCCACAGCCTGACTGTCTTGTCCCTGGAAGCTGAAGCAACCAGATGTCCAGATGGAGAGAAGCACACCGACATTACAGCATCTTTATGACCGACAAATCTGTATGCTCGCATCTGGGGTTTGAAGTGCCATATCATTAAAGATGAATCCATGGATCCAGAAGCTGGAAGGATATGAAGTTGTATGTTCAAAACACAGATCACTCACAAGAAGACAGGAACGGAGAAATTCACTCACTCTTTCAAACGACACAACAATGAATCAAAAACTTAATTAAAATTTGGAGAGAAGTCACACAAGTACCTATTTGTTTCATGTTTGGATTAAAATCAAGACTTGTGATTGTGTCTCTGTGTCCCTTAAAATGACGTTCAAGGGTCGGATCCTCCTGAAAAACAGACATTGAACAATCAGTAGATAATAAGCAAGAAGTCAATCTCCAGAATTCACGAATTTTCGACCCCAACCGGGGTCTTTTTCAAGTGGAACTTTACAATCTGAAACTCTAGAAAAGACTGAGCTCAATCAGTAGAAATAGTAATAGAAATGAAGCAGTCTGGCAGAGCCCTTTAAGGCCATGAAAAGTTGTTTATTTTCGTCAGCTTTTAGGCCTCCTTTTAGGTAACTGGGCCTAGGCCTGCCACCTAGGCCTAGGCCTAGGCCTTGGCAAGGCCAACAAAGCGAAAGGGAAAGAAGAAGGCCGCGGCAGGGGAAGCCGGGCATGATTATGTCGTATGAAAGACGTCATTTTAAAATTCATTTTTCTACACCAACAGGCACAGCTGTGTCACCTTCAATTCATTCCATGCACACATCTGCAACAGGCTATACCATATATAGGCCTTGGCCTACATCATGAATACATACACAGGCCCCGACCCCACCCAATGTTGTTTGTGCAGGCCAATGTACATGTATACAGTGTACACAGTGACAGTGTACATGGATGGTATACTGCGCTACGCAATGCACTGCACTGCAATCTGTCCGAAAATGGATCACCCCTTTTTTGACACAAGAAGGATCGATTGAAGATTATTCAGCAGATATTTTCATCCACATCTAGCCAAAGCAGATGCTTTATATACTTACAAGCACAGTCCCCATTTTGATGGCTCAAAATTTATTCAATAAACTGATAAAATTGAAATCACTTGCATTCGGATTTTGAAATCGGCGGTAGGTCTGCGTTTGCGCACTGCGTACGGTATCTAGACTGATTCTTTAGCCTCACAACGCTCCGCTGTATATCTCAAGGGCACGAAACCAGTCGAAACGCGTATCGATCCTATTGCGCATGCTTGAGTCAAACCGGATGTAAACAATTACGCGTGCTGCAGGTGGCAAGCCAGCTGTGTCTTCTTCCCTGTCTTCCATGCATCAAAGTTTCCCTTAATTTACTGAATGAAAATCATGGCAAACGAACACAAATGTACAACAGAACTGTCCAATGAACTGTTGGCTTCAACCACAAGGGGTTGTCCCGCAGATTCGGTGAGGCTGTGATAATGATAGATAGAGAGTGAGATCTGAGATAATCAGTCTTTTTTCACACAGCGACACATGAAAGCAAGTATGTCATGAGCTGTACTATACGCTCTTTTTATTTCACTTCCAGGAACAGGCTGGTCGTGCCAGCATGTGTGAGGGTTGTCCTGGTCAGGCATTATGTAGGTCACAAGGTGAGAAAACCCAGCATTACTGATACCATCTCGCCCCGATCCTCTAAGGAGGGGAAGACCAAGGCAAAGCCAAGCAAGGCCAGAGAAAGCCAAGGATGCGAACTTGATCCCTGCAATTCATCCCTTTTTGTTTCCTTCTTACAGGTGGACCAGACCCTGATCAAGCTATGATTGACCTCAGGATGAATGCCATAAAACATAAGCTGCTGGTTTTGTCAGGAAAAGGAGGTAAGCCTGTAACCATGGTAACATATGTGCTTAGGGAATCCAAATTAGGCAATAGAGCAACTAGATGCAGTAGAAAACTTGTTCCTTTAGTCTGCAGTACTTACAGAACTCTCAGTTAACTTTCATATTTTTCCACATTAAATCTCCAGGAGTGGGGAAGTCTAGTCTTGCTACATCATTGGCCATATCCCTTGGACTGGACAATCAGAATACAGCTCTTCTAGATCTTGATGTCTGTGGACCAAGCGTCCCAAATATGATGGGCGTGGCAGGCCAGCAAGTGATCAACACCGAGTATGGATGGAAAACTTTGGAGTGAGTATGGTTCTCCTGATTCATAATAACTGCATCAAGTCAATGATGGAGGGTTTTCTTCAGGGCAGACACTGAAATGACTTTCTGTAATGCTTATGCAATCTTTGATGCTGACCTTTATCACTGATGAATGACTGTTAGCTGCACAATTTGGACATCAGCTTGGGGACTGATTGCAACTAGGTGATGATTAATTCCCTTTGTAAGGAGGACACAGGGCTACGCAAATTTCACTTACTGGGTGTCATCCACCCCACTTGTATACTTTTCTTCAGGTCACCTCATGGGAAGGTGAAGGTGATGTCTGTTGGGTCACTAATAGATTCAAGTGATAGTTCCATAACATTCCGAGGCCCAAGGAAGACCCGACTCATAACGCAACTGATCAAGGACACTTTCTGGGGAAGATTGGACTACCTGATCATTGGTATGGGTAATAGGAATTTCATCCACAATACTGAAGTTCTACTCTATTGCTCCCAATTTTGGATCGTAAGTGGAGTATGTCAGTACTTGTGTACAGCTACCTTATTCTTGTAGTGTTGGAGGGCATTATCAATCAGTCTTTCTCACACACATGATCTTGGAAGATCCCTATTACTTCACTGAACCTACACCTTATTTTCTTTCATCAGACACACCACCAGGAACCAGTGACGAGCACCTAACTGTAATGAAGGCTTTAAAAAATGTGAAGCCAGACGGAGCAGTCATAGTGACGACGCCACAGAAGGTGGCGTTGGGGACAATTAGGAAGGAAATCAACTTCTGTCGAAAGATGGGACTGAAAATCATCGGCATTGTTGAAAATATGAGTGGATATGTCTGCCCATGTTGTGGAGTGAGTACATTTTATGTTGTATTACTCTCTTCACTGATACAATCCAACTGGTGGATCAATCATGAGAAGTTGGTGGAAATTATCAAATGGATCTACAGTGAAAATGTTGTCTTTTTCAGGAGGTTACAGACATTTTCAACTCTGCAGGGAGTGTGGAGAAATTGTGTGGAGAGTTCAAGCTGAAGTTTCTAGGCAGTGTTCCGCTGGATAAGGTATGGACCTCCCATCTTTTATTTGCTTTAGGAACTGACACATAGAGCTCAGGCAGTGTGTAACCATGAAGGCCTCTTTGCATATTGAGTGCATGGTCCACAGTCAATGCACAATGTGGTAATTTATACAGCATTATGGGCATACAATGAGATAAATGAATTATTACAATGAAATGTCTAATTGGGACTGTCAAGCCAGCAACTGAGTTTTGAAATACCAGGAACAGTATTGGTGTTATCAATACTGGTAGCCTCACTATATCTCTACGATAGCGGATAGGGGCTCCTGACAGGGTTCATTTCTATAGGTCACAATAAACCTGCATTGCCTGTGTTGTGCCTGCATTGCCTGTGTTGTGCCTGCATGTTAACCATCTTGACTGTGTGAACTGTGGCCAACACAGTATGCACATGCGATATTTCATAGCATTTCAACTCCTCTTTCAGCATTTGGTGATGTGCTGTGAGCAAGGACGAACTGTCCTCAAAGATCATCCAGAGTCATCTTCAGCCCGAGCTCTGCAAACATTGACCAGAAACATCAGAGAGGCAATATCATGATTATGGATACATACGAACATGACGACATTTGTTCATGGCTTGGAACTGTGACGAAACTAGAATGGAATGGCAATGGAAACACAATATACAGTTGATTAGAACCTCTGTATTGAGGGTACCATTGGGACTGGACTGTCCATAAAAGTAGGTGATTTGGAAAGGATACAACCCATTTGAGGCTGAGATTAGAAGTCCTTAAGTTGTAGGTGTTCTACCATCAGAGACGTCCTAGTATACTGAAATTGACAAGATAGCATGGAATATAATTGATAAATGAAGCAGTGGCTTCAATAACATACGGTAGATCATTGGAACAATCATTATATTTTCTGTCATAGATATTTACATCAGCACATTATATGTACATGTACATAACATTTATGATTTTATGTAACAATGATATCACATATGAATATAATAAGAAACACAAATTATGGATAAGGTTCTTATTTCATAATGAAATACAGTGTATACTGTTATCCAGAACTTAGCTGTGTAAAGGCATAGCTGCCCTTCAATGATTCTCAGTGATGCGAGTTTACTATTGGAGGGCAGACAGGTAGTAATGACCAAGATAAGGAAGTGTCTCATCTGCACGAAGTGTCTCATCTGCACGACCCACTCCAGAGCAATTTCACTGGAAGGCCTTCTCCTCGGTGAAGCCCACTTTTTATTAGCCTAATCTCAAAAATCGTCTTGCTCAATCACATCTAATGACAAGGCAACGGGGAACACAGATTTACCAGCATCATCTCCAATTGCTTGCAAAAGCAGTGCCAATTTGCAGAATCACATGACCAGCTATGGGCTTTGTGAAGGAAGTCCTCTAACTCATGGTTTACTAGCCACCATATAACACATTTATAAATACATAAGACTAGTGCCTACTAGTGCATTCCCTGAAATTAATAGCAAATATCAGTCCTCCAATAGTAAGAGGCAGTGTAGACACTAGTGAGCATTGGGCGCGTGGTCAATTGAACTAAGGCCACACTTTTTTTATTCTTTGGTTTACGGGCCCGCCGACGTGGCAAAATGCCATTCCGAAAAAAAAATAAAATTGGGAAAATCAGTTTCTTTTATTGCCTCCGAACTTCAAATGAAGTCTTCTAAGAAAAAAACAAATAAATTGAGTTGTTTTTATTTCCGCCGACCTTGATTTCAGTTGTCATGACTGCTAAAATAAATAAAACCAACTGACGTACGCCTATTTCCTGGCAGCGAGGACGGAAAGAAGCAGAAAAGAGGCAATTGTCAAGAATTTTTTGGTTTTTTATTTCCTCCGAGTTGTCTTACTTGTCATTCAAAAGGTGAAAACTGAACTGAACCAAAGTTTTTTTTTATTTTTATTCCGTCCTCCGCACCTGGGTTCAAAATCTTTGTGCCCGTAAACCAAAGAATATAATAACCGTGGCCTAATAGCAGTCATCTGCACTACTAGTAGTACAAGATGGAGCCTTTAACTTAACTGACTGTGTCCTCCCACTGACCACAAGCGGAGCTAATGCCTCTTACCATTGGGAGGCAGTAATACAGTAATATACATAACATTGTACAATGCATACACCTGGTCCCATTGGCATTCAGCAAATGGCAGGTGACTGTCCGAGGCCAGCGTGGCTCAGAAGCAGGTGTCTGACAATCAGTTAATACCTGACATGCGCCTGTCAGTCACCAAAAAAACCAAGCTTAGTATTCATAATCAAAATTTGATGATATCTACTTTGCCTAAGTATTGGTGCACAATATTTTATACCATATTTCATATATTTTGATCAATGTATTGTAAAATATTTAGACAAATGTAAAAAGTTGTTTCAAGAAGTCGCAATAATTTGGGTTATAATAAAGAAAACCAACTTCGTCTTCAACATTCCTATTCAACTCCCATTCAGCATTTGAATCCAACTGGTTTAAAATGCAATCAGTAGCAATGTTTACATTTAGGTCCCCACGAAATGGCACTCATAGGAAAATACATATAATGTGTTGTAAATGCTGGTTAGAGAAGAAATCTTCAACAAAAACATCAGCTGTGTAAAGATATTGTTAATAGTTCATTAAAATAATCCGTTAACCACCATCTCATTGGTGGATTCAAATTATGCAATCACAACAATCACGCAAAAAAATGTGGAAAGAAAGCCACATCTTATTTTACTGCATGCATTTAAATATCAACGGTCTTGTTTTTTTCCAAGACTACCCGAAATTAAAACTCATGTCACAAAACTATGAATGTATATGAGTGAACACTTTGACCACATTTTTTCACAGATAAAATTCAGTTAACATTGTTACCTCAGAAAATCTGTCACTGCCCCACTGGGAGCATGTTCATTCGAGGTAATAGCTATATCATGCACTGCATAATGTACTGTACCGGTAGATATGGCTATGGCTATTACTTCAAACAAACAAACTCCCATTGATAAATGCCAGTAACCCCACCTGTGATCAGTGGGCGTATGATCGATAATTGTACTCAACCAAGTACATGACTATAGTGTAACTATTACTCCAATCGACCATGCCCCCACCAACTAATCGTGGCGATACAGTGTTTTACCTTTGGAGGGCAGAGTGATTGCCAAGGAATGAGACAAAGAGTACTGGCATCTTAAATCCAGCATCGTGTCTCATTGCAGCACTTTGGAACTTTCCAAGTTGGCCTACCGGTACATACAGAGACAGCCTGAAGAGACCAACTACATAGGCCAGACTGCAAATGCACAAGAATGTTTTGTTTCATTTTTGGCTATTGCACCTAACAATTCAGAACTGCACGTTAATTGACTCAGTAAGGTGGCGTCTCCACTGGTTCTACCCTTTCTGCTCCGTCGCTCGCCGGCGTCGTCAAGTTGCTCATGTCATCATGCACTGAACTATTCTCAGCACTTTCATCAGCGCCGGACTTCTTTTCTTTCTTCTTGCCAGAGTAATACCAAGAGGCGAGCCTTTCTGGAGACACACCGCACATGTAGGCCGCCGCCATCATTGAATTCATACCAGTTACCTATGGCAACAAAAAGAATAGTGAATACGTTCTATAATATTTGGATTGGACAGCTCTCAATTCGGTCATACTCATTCAACTGAACTGTTTCGTTATCAGCACCTTCCTCCATCAAGGATCAGATCCCGTGTCTTTCTACAGCATACCCATACTGCAGCACAACCTGTGCTGGGTGACACACGTAATGGAACATAAGCACTTGAAGAATGGCAGGTTTTGAGCAATCTCTTCCTAAGTAAAGCAGTGACTGACCTTATAATAGCCATGTTTCTCCCAGCGCCTGGCTGACGTCACACACGCCTCTCCCTCAACAATTCCAATATGGCCGAGAGTCTTCAACTTGTCAATCTGAAATGGGACAGACTCAGTACTCAGAAAACTAATGAGCTTCTGTAGTTCCTAAGCAAACTGGTTCAAATTGCATAGAATACATGGAGCCGAGCAAAACCAGATACCAACCAGAGCGAAGTCCTCAAAAAGTGGATAGCCTGGCATACCACCAACGTGGAGGTACATCTTCTTCCTCACAAAAATGGCTTGGTCACCATAGGGAAGTTCTGCAGTATAATACATCAACAGTACAGTTATGAAGAGCGGGCCGAACCACATCTTGACACACAGGTGCAGACATCACAAGTGTCACTCTAAATGAGGCTACTTACCTCCATACTTGGCCCTCATATTGGTGCCCCATTCTAAGAGACGCGCTTGGAACTTGCTCAGTTTGGAGGGTTTGCCAGTCTCAGGGCTGAAAGAGAGACATTACCGGTACTAGGAATACCTGACGAATGGTAAAGACAACATGAGCACAGCCAGGTGAGTTACAATACCTCTATTTCTAATGGACAACACCTCTCTACACCTTAAACGATATCACCACAACATATGTTACCAGATGAGAAAGGGGTGTGTACAGCTTCGATGGGCAACTGACAGAGATGAAGGCATTAAGAACGTTTGGTCAAATATTTGAGACAGAATATTAGATTTATGCATATGTAAAATTCGCAACATGAAGTATTGAATGTTTGAATGTTTGACAGACTGCACCAACTCATATTGTATGGTGCATTGCTTTCTGAAGGGGCTGTGTAAACAGTAAGAAAGGCATGACATGTACATGAACTGTATTGAAGGGGATGTGAAACCAGTAAGAAAACCATGCCATACACTGTATTGTACACTGCTTTATGATGGGGCTATGGAACCAGATTTATAAAGAATGGAATAGTTTTATGAGGAAGGACAAAAGAGTGACCAAGGAAATATACAATGAAGTGAATTGAAGAAGTGAAAAGCCTTAGAAATATGCCTATTTAGGGTTTCCATAGAATGACCTTAAAACTGACTAACACTGAGACTGAAACTTCACTGTCATTGCTGACTTTAAACTGACTAACACTGAGACTGAAACTTCACTATCATTGCTGACTTTAAAACTGACGAACACCAAGGCTGAAACTTCACTGTCATTGCTATGAGTAATGGTTCACAGCCAAAGGAGGCCTTATCACTGGCAGCAGGGCGTTTCACTAGCAAATTTAGCTGTGTTTCCATGATGACCTTTATGGGGTATGGGGTGAACCTCAGCAGAAGATAGACAGTGAAGTGACATAACACATTGGAATACACATAATCAGAAGTGATACATACACCGGCGGTTCATCGGGTGTAGGAGTAGGACTAGCACAAGGACTAGCCTTAGGGCTGGAAAGAATGAAAGGCAGTCATAACACAAGACTTCATTGACTAAATTATGGCCCCTCTTTAAATCAATCACACGGTTGCCAACTGATTGTTAGCACAGCAATGATCTGATGTGAAGAGAATATGTGAGACCAGTGGAGTGGCTTTCTGAATCTGGCCTCCTCTGTGTAAGAGGCCATTCAGTCACTCCTTATAAACTTACTCGACACGATCTGGTTGGAAATCTAGTTGAAATTTAAAGGCTCCTGCCACAATGCCAGGAGTCCAAAGGCAGTCTTCAGCATGTTGGTCGAAATTTGGTGGAAGTCTACTGTCGACGTGAAGAAAGAGGAGGTTGTCTCCTGAACTCTCTGAGGCCCCGGCCACCATCTGTCGTCCACGACCTGGAAGCCAAAATTGAAAGTGATGACAAACGACAAAATAAGTCAAATGGGTAATATGAAAATGATGGAAAGCTCAGGAGAAATGCCATGTGAAATAGAACGTGTACAATCATTTACAGTGAGCTCTACACAGACATCAGTACAGCTTCTTCAACCTTACCCCAATTCTGGCCAAATCAAGCCATGAAAAGATCACTGGAAGACATGTTATGTTAGTACCTACATAGAGCTGGTTTTAGATGTTTATATTGCCAAAGCTAAGCATCCTACATGCGCTGATAGTGGACACTGGCAGCCTGATAGCACAAAATGAAGGCTGTCATTTCCAAAGTATTCCTTCAGGATTTACCGGTATACAGATGAAAAGCACATTTCATGCACTGTCTATGAATGGCAGGATCATTCAGCAAAATCACAACTCATTTTCTTTTATACATAGAAATCCATTAGAATATACCAAGTAAGCGCAGCAAGCTTCTACCTGTAAGGACTGAATACACCATCAGAAATTACCCGGTACAGAAAATTGCTACTGAAGTATCTTTTACATGGCTTCACCCACATGTCAAAACAATTGGTGTGAAAGCAAAATCTTCTCTAACAACACAAACTTGAAATGGTTAGTTGGTGTTATTCTGAAGGTTTGTCATCTTCACATATTGGTAACCAAAGGCCCCATCAGTCCTTACAGTTGGATCTGCAACCTAGCACATCAGCCAAGAATAAACGAAACATTCACCAGAGCCCGTCGCCAACCCGGCTTCTACAGGCTGCTCCTCTCCTAGAAATAGATGCACTTAGTATCAGGTTCTCATGAAGGAAGTTAAAGAAACTCGGTAGGGAACCAGCATTTTACCCAGCAGAGTTTTGCCCGAGTTTGATGTCAAAACGTTAAAACTGTTGACAAAATTGGAGGATTTATAGATGCAGGAGGAAACTGGAGTTCCTTGAGAAAACCTCTGCAGTGATGTTAATGAGAGGAGCTTGCACGCTCAACATGATATCAGACCAAGGACCTTACAGGTATCGGTCATCATTGTCTCCACTGCACCACTCTGACAGCTGCCTGATGCATCCATGATGGGACACAATTTCCGGATTTCTGTGAACCACAACACCACCTATCTAGGAAACCCTAAGAACCCCAAAGTAATCAAGCATACTTTTCAGTCACATGCTTCTACAAACTCACATGCTGTAAGGGTTACTGGGATATAAACAACCAAAAACGAAGTCAGCAAGTGGTCTTGACTTCTCCCTCTGGGTATGATATAAAGCCATCCAACCAAAATGAATTTAACTCTGTCACCAACTACAATACCTTGAATCAATCACTGCCAATGCTGTAAACTGGAAATATCCAGAGCAACCTTCCTTTAAACAATCTCCACTAAGATGTATTCACTTGACATAAATCTTGAAGAAGACCTTATTCTTTCACACTTTGATTAGGCGCAATGGATAAGTTCACAGACATGAGACGCAATGCCAAAAAGAGCAGGAATCAGGGCTCGAAACGACTTATTTTTGAGACCTTGCACAGAATTTGAACTGTCATTTTCATTAACTCTATAATCTGTGAAACATGTTAGAAACTTTGCAACTTTAGCGGCCTCTAAATATACCTACCAGCTGGACTGTGGATGAGCTTCCAGAGGACACCTCGATCAGTGAGGATTTCTTTCACCTTCTCCACCGACCCATCATCACTTCCTCCATCACATATTATCAGCTCAATTCTAGTGGGGTCACTAAACAACTCTGAAATCACAAGGAATACGACAGTGACACTTCAGACGATGGACAGAACTCTGTAATCAGGACATCCCTCAATCCAGGACCGCATCTCTCAGTCCCAGAGGTGTCCGTCATCGAGAGGTACACTGTGTGGGTAGGGTAGGTATTCTATGTCATATTCTTCATCTCATTCTACATTGGATCCGAAAGCAAATTGAGATGATTACCTCAATGGCATTGCGTAGACAATTTTCAATTTCCGCCACCTCATTCAAACACGGTATGATGATAGACCACATGGGGGATGTAATCTCCTTTGTTCTCACTCCCAGCTCTTTCTCAAAGACCTCCATATCTTCAGGTGTATCCACATCACGTAAAGTCTGGTCCAGTTTAGCTGCTTTCATCCCCAGATACTCTGCCGTTTCAACTTGCTGGTCAAAGACTTTATTTGAACCCCATTCAATTCCTTTGAAGAGGGACTCTGAAAGCAGGATTCAATTCACACATTGGATGTGAGTTAAAGTGGGAAAACCTTGGAGCTGATAGTGATGACAAAACCTGCCCTTCTTTTTGAGCCTCAAGCCAGTGCCACACCGAAATCAACTGCAAACAGGTTACCAGAACAATTTACCACATTTCTGAGCAATCTATCAAATAGTTTTCAATCTAGGTCACTGGAGTTGCCAGGCCTTTATATTCCCTAATTTGGGCTATTTCTGTTGACGGTGGTATTGGGCCAAAGGTCCCCATCAGAGTGCTGAAGGCGCGATCTGGGGGGAGGGCAGGGGGGGTTTCCCTCCTCATTAGAAAATTTTTCGAAAATAGAGGATAAAAGACACCATTTCCAGGCATCTGAGATTCCCATTTAAATGTAAAACAAGACTCAAATTTGGGCGCCCTTAATTTGGGCTCCGACGTTAAACGTTGTTAATTTGGGGGAATATAAAGGCCTGGTTGCATGGGCAGATGATATTGCAAGTTTCCTATCTTTCCATTCCACCATTTCTTACCAATTGAGTTAATACCAATCCTCCTGTTCGTCCCCAGGAGGTAGTATCCACCATCCTCAGCAGGTCCAATCACTAGATATCACAATCATCCCATTTCAGCATGCTGAAGGCATCTTCTACTGTGCTGTGAGTAATTCCTGGTATGTCACAACCTGCAGTGAAAGTAAATCGTATTCTGCATGTAAATGAAAGGCCTATTGCATGATGACTTTGAATGCAACATGATCCAAGACCTAAACTTACCAACAATCACCAATCTTTCCACTCCACTATTAAAGCTCTCAAGACAAGCATTCATCATCTTCTCACCCAAGTCAGTGCCACGCTGAGGCCTCAGTGTAACCCTTTGTTCTCCATATTTTCTATCAATCCAATAAAGCATGGTTTTCTCATTGGTTCCACTGAAGTACAAGACAACCTGTAGGTCTGGCTTGACATTCTTTAGCTCAAGGACCTGTCCAAGGACATGCTCAGTCTGTGAAAAAGAGAGGAATATCATCAGCATTTTCAATTTCACTACACATGATATTGACGAAGAAGTATGACCCTCAACATAAGTCTGGCGACATATTATACCCTGTTCATGCCAGGCCCAGGGTCGCCTACACTACAGATCAGATAAGAGGAATGGACATCTGCGGCATGGGGGACGTATCATGATCATGAGATTACGACATGGACGGATGACGATACGATCGTATCTCAGTCACTAGACCTATCATCCATGTCACCCACAGGAGGACTTGATCCATAGGCCTGAGTGACTGATGACGTGAATCGTCGTAACTAATGATGTTGTGTCAGATGGCACCCTGACCCTCCACAGAAAGACTCAAAGTAGCCTCAAAGTCAAACAACAACCTAGCCAGGCCTGCACTCCAGTCACGTCACGGAGGGTTCGTAAGAACACCGGATCGGACCGAATCGGACCGGATCGGACCGAATCGGAGCACAAAGTCACCGAATCGGAATCAACTAACATTCATTTTTCTTCTTAAACGCAAGAACCATGAATTATAATGACTTAGAAATAAAAATAAAAGGCAAATTTACACTTTATCCTTGCATTTTGTTAGAAATCTACCGTCTGAAACACGCATGCTGTAGTGCAACGACGGCACGCACTGTAGCGCCGCGGCTCTGCCGACGGCAGATATTGGAACTAGCTCCTGACATTCGCCTGGCTTTGAACAACAGCCAGAATCGGAGTTCAATCATCAAAAAAATCAATTATCTCCCGGATAATACGCAATATCTGTTCATTATAGGCCTATTCCATATAAGAACTTGTGGTTAAACTTCATACCAAAGCAAAACCAACTCCGATTCGGTGCAAAGTGTCCCGATCCGGTCCGATTTGGTCCGATTCGGTGTTCTTACGAACCGCGTCACGGAGGAGTAGGCCCTAGGCCTAGGTCCTATATGTTGGTTAGTCGGGGTGGGGCATTGCCATACGGGGGATGCAACAGGCCTAGGCTATTCACTGACAACTCAGGCCAAGTTAGCATGGTTAGTTGTGTTGTGATGTCATCACATGATGATCAATCATTCAATCAGCATCCACTGATCCAGCTCACCATCAACATCTGGACCCTTGCAGCTCCTTTTTCCCCCAACATGGGGACTAATCGAGTCTTGCATTTCCCTGGTTCTGGATATCTAGTGAATATATAGACCGCTTCTCTTATTCTTTGTTTTCTACTGAACATATTCGTCTCCCTTTCGGCAAATTCGACTGATGTTTTGGAGAAAATCTGGAAATGTCAAAATCACAATGGCCTTGACCTCTGAAATGGCAACATCGCTTACAACACTAACAAAAAAGCCCAACATATTTTTTTCGCTATATCTCCACAAAGGTAGGCTTTTCCCAACTGTTGGATATTTTTTGGTAATAATCCTTATATTCCAAGCTTTCATGCGATATGAAATATTCTGAACGGGTTACAAGATGTATTGTTTATGATGGTTCGTTACGTAAGCGATTGGTAAACTTCGCAGTGACATTTCAGTGGTTTCCTTCAAGCTTTCGTCAAAGTCATCCAAATTTCTGCATCTGGCTTGCTGCAATTTCTGCTCTTTCAATGTATCAGGTTTATCGACAACATAATGAATACGATCGAGCTATTTTGCAGTTGTCGCCGAGGAGATTTAGGCCGTGTGCAGTAAGTTTTTGCACAACATAAATTTACTCAAGCATCTTAGCATGTAAGCTCAAAACACTAAACAACAGCTGAGCTGAGCGTCCCAGGCTGCACCCAGGGCAGGAGAGTTGATTGAGTTCGCAATTGATGCAATTGAATACCTGCAATATGACTCTTACCGTGGGACCCATACCTGGATGGCCGAGTAGTGTAGCTTACCAGTACAGTTCGGCAAACTGCGGAATTCTGCAACGTTGTGGAATTCTGCATCTTATACCAGACATGATGTGGAATTCTGCAACTTTCAGTTCATGAGTTGCTGAATTCCACAACCCTGGTCATTGGGGCTGCGATTCTTAGACAGGAGGGCTCTACTCATCACCATAGGTTCTCTGGAACTGCAAACTAAATTTCTGGTCAAGGAAAAAAAAATCCTGTTGTGCAATCCGAAAATATACTGAAATTTCTACTAAAAACACTCAAATGTACACACCAAATGTACTACAGTTTGCTGTGTAAACAAGTAATCAGCTATAAAATTTTACTGGACAAGTTCTGTGCAATGAAATATTCCATTACGAAAGAACACCCAGGTTGCAGAATTCTACATCTCGATGTGGAATTCCACAACGTTGCAGAATTCTGCAATTTCCCGAACTGAGTAGTTTGCCTCTTAGCTTACCAGTAGTTTGCAACTCAATGATAAGAGAAATGATGGTCAGTTAATTCTTTTCAGGCACCTTGTGGAGCAGAAGGAAGTCGATCTCAATGTGCGCGACAAATGGGACAGCACACCTCTGTAAGTCTCGTGTACCCTCAACGTTATGGTTAATCATGTATCATGTATAGGATCTCTCTGATTTCAATGCTTTCTTCTTGCCAAGGTACGAAAGTCCCAAAAGTGAATGAACGATCATGATATTTTTTTCATCCATAGGTACTATGCCTGCCTGTGTGGACATCATGAGATAGTCAAGTACCTCCTTGAAAAAGGTTGGTTGCAATTCAGTTTGCTTACTGTGCGAGATTTCTGTAAGGCCAGTGGTATGACCGGTGGAGTCATCCCGGAAAAATGCTCTGAGTTTTCATTGGTCTGCAAGACTAGGACCATACTGCCAACATTGAAGTCAAAATACCCATCTGATGGTAGTATCTCATGATCTTGGTGCTTCTTCTTCAGGGGCAAGATGTGAACCAAATACATTTGATGGGGAAAGATGCATCTACGGAGCTTTGACAGACAAGATCAGAAACACACTGAAGAACTACAAGGTTTTGCCTACAAACACCAAACAGAGGGGGCTGTATCAAGAACTCCTGAGGAAGTGAGTAACAGTTTGTTGAATGACGTCCCTACTTTCACTTTTTGTCAGAAGTATGAACTCAACTTCCACTGAGATGCCCGAGTGTGCAGACACTCTGATGGCAAGAAAAAATCATGCCATATGTGTGTACCGGTAGGCAGCAGAGACAGAAACCAGTCCAGATAAGAGTATTCATACTTGGCATGCTTTCTGCTCTGCCTTTCAGACTCCTTGAACGAGGCAATGGCGAGGATATCACATTTATTGTCCATGGGTACGTCTTCACTGCCCATCGGTGTATCCTCCATGTGCGTTCTCCGTACTTTGCCGAGATGATGCAAAACAAGTGGAATGGAAAGAATGAGATTTATCTGACACATAGATTGGTAGGTGTAATAATACTTATAACAATCATGGCTCGCTCATCGCATCAGTTGGTTCTTTCAGATCAGTTCAGAGCACAGAGTGATGACTTGAATAGGAATCAAACCCTCGACCTCTCGGTCATGACTCTGAATATCTGATGCACTCAGCCATTGGGCTCCCAAAGCTTTGGATTGGATCACAGGTTGCTTCCTAACCCAGATCCTAAATCAGAATGTTGTCATTTTGTGCAGATATCATCGTGGAAAGTCCTGGAGAAGTGCTGCTGAACCACTTTGTCCTATATCATACTGATTGAGATTTTTTCTTGCAGGTTCAACCAGAAGCCTTCAAATTGATTCTTCAGTATCTCTACATCCTTGAAAAAGGTTGGTTGCAATTCAGTTTGCTTACTGTGCGAGATTTCTGTAAGGCCAGTGGTATGACCGGTGGAGTCATCCCGGAAAAAGGTCCGCGGAAAAATGCTCTGAGTTTTCATTGGTCTGCAAGACTAGGACCATACTGCCAACACTGAAGTCAATTACCCATCTGATGGTAGTATCTCATGATCTTGGTGATTCTTCTTCAGGGGCAAGATGTGAACCAAATACATTTGATGGGGAAAGATGCATCTACGGAGCTTTGACAGACAAGATCAGAAACACACTGAAGAACTACAAGGTTTTGCCTACGAACACCAAACAGAGAGGGCTGTATCAAGAACTCCTGAGGAAGTGAGTAACAGTTTGTTGAATGACGTCCCTACTTTCACTTTTTGTCAGAAGTATGAACTCAACTTCCACTGAGATGCCCGAGTGTGCAGACACTCTGATGGCAAGAAAAAATCATGCCATATGTGTGTAGGCAGCAGAGACAGAAACCAGTCCAGATAGAGTATTCATACTTGGCATGCTTTCTGCTCTGCCTTTCAGACTCCTTGAACGAGGCAATGGCGAGGATATCACATTTATTGTCCATGGGTACGTCTTCACTGCCCATCGGTGTATCCTCCATGTGCGTTCTCCGTACTTTGCCGAGATGATGCAGAACAAGTGGAATGGAAAGAATGAGATTTATCTGACGCATAGATTGGTAGGTGTAGTAATGCTCATAACAATGACTCATTCAGTGTATCAGTTGGTTTTCAGATCAGTTGTGAGGACAGAGTGATGACTCAATCAGGAATCACACCCTCGACCTCTCGGACTCGGTCATGACTCTGAATATCTGATCACTCTGCCGTTGGGCTCCCAAAGCTTGGATTGGATCACAGTTTGCTTCCTACCCCAGCATCCTAAATCAGAATGTCGTCATTTTGTGCAGATATCATTGGAAAGTCCTGGAGCAGTGGTGCTGAACCACTTTGTCCTAAATCATACTGATTGAGATTTTTTCTTGCAGGTTCAACCAGAAGCCTTCAAATTGATTCTTCAGTATCTCTACACAGGTTAGTGTCACCAGTAAAATCAGTCACTCATTTTCAATTTCCATGAAGAATCCTATTGTCTAGGAAGTGTGTCCTTTCTTGATCATTGTGATCTTTGCTAAGTCCAATTTGATGATCACTTTTGTACAGGACGTATCGAGGTGCACTTGGACCAAGCTGAAGATTGTCTCCGTTTGGCACGCCAATGTCAACTCGGCATTCTACTGGAGAGGTTTGAGGATGAAATGGAGAAGATCTATACATTTGGTTTGTGTTTATCGCTCCTTGTCCGGGGATAAATTGTCATGGGGGAAATAACACTCTACTCTGAACAAAGCTCGCATACGGGATCAAACCCGTGACCTCTCGTGTGGAGAGCTGCATTATATAACACTACACCAAAATGTGTCCTATTCCTATTAACACGTGGTGTTATAGTAGTAGATGGATAGATATAAAGCCAGTGCTGACACCCAACATGACATTTTCCATTTCATTCCTTTCAGAGAAAGAAAAGCCAGGCATTAGTGTCACTGTGATCAGCATCGTGGAGAGTGAAAACGACAGCATACTTGAGGCCAACTTGGAGCAACTGGCTTACAATTCACTGCCACGTGAAATTCCTGGTCATTATGTAGGTGCACAAGTTCACATTCTCTGGTTACTTGTAAATTGGTCTTTCTTGAGTGACGTGTCAGTTTATACACAAACCGTGCTGCGAGATTCTTCATCATAACAATTGAAATGGACAATTGAGGACATGCATGGGATTCCAGCTTTGCTAAGCATTCATACTCTATCAATTTCAGTTCAACCATCTGCCATTCCAACCAGAGAGTCACCAAATTTCTCCCGATGTCTGCTTTGTGATTGACGAGGCTGCCAGTTCTGGTGTCATCAGGTTGGTATTCATCTACCAGTTATCTGTCTTCGTTCTCTGTCATGAGATCAGGGTCCATTCTTTATCCCTACTATGTGATATTTTTGGGGTTTCAGGCATTCTTTTCCGGCAGAAGTGACTACTTCAAAGCACTCATCAATGATCCATTCGGAGAGACGAAAGTCACCGGCACAAATGTCCCCGTCGTGACGCTCCACGATGTCAAGGTCGATACATTCATTCTGATCATCTTCTACATATATCGTGATCGATGCGATGTAAGTCAAACATGTGGTTAGGGACTGAGAGTGACTCCTTAGTCCAGCTGCCATGTTGTTCCACATTTTAGGTCACGGTCTTTTCTTTAGGGTGGAAAAATGGAACTTCTGAGACTACATGTGCCGCCGGAGGCAACTGTAGTTGTGAAAAAGACCGAGACTACATGTGCCGCAGGAGGCAACTGTAGTTGCGAAAAACACCTTTACTCTTGGCCATGTGAAAGACACTAACATTTGACGAGGAGTCAAACCAGCTACCTGCAGGTGGCAGCACTGAACCACTGTGACCACCCTTTTCCATGGGCTTTTTTATCTTCTAGTTCACAATGGATAATGTCCAAGACGTGTTGTTCTTCGCTGACCTGTACCTGCTGCCAGGCTTGAAGAAACAGTGCGGGGCTGAGATGGCAAAATATATTGACGTGGACAACGTGGTCGACTTCTTACGTATTGCTCGTCTGTTCAACCTGCCAAGGCTGGAGGATGATTGTGCTGAATTTGTGGCTGATAATCTAGAATCAGTAAGTTCACAAATGATAGTTCATTTTGCTGCTGCTAGATGGCTCCCTCTAGTTCAGCAGTCAAATATGTAACAGATTAGTGCTCCTTTAACTGCTGAGGTTCTGGGTTCGCTCACCTGTCAGACCCATTCTTCATGTGATAGAGGGGACTCACTTTGACAATGTAGGTTTCCTCTGGGCATCCCAGTATTGCCCAATAGTCTGTAGAGCCAATATTGGGTTATTTGGCACTCGGCTCCACATCACCCCTCACTTCATTTTTCAGGTCATTGACCAGGAAGACTTCAGCGATTTCATACGCGAGGATGCGGCAACGGTTTCCCAGCGTGAGCAGTATGACACCATCCCCATCATCGATGACATAAGATTCTACATCTCGAGTTTCATCCAATCGTATTGTGATACTGCTGAGGCCAAGCGAAAACTCAACCTGATTGATGATCTTCTGGAGCAGCTCGGTCTGGATGGATAGACAGTCATTCGTTTCCATCAAATCTGCAGATATCTTAGCTAAGCTTTAAGGACACGATGTACCCTTGATCTTATCTGAAATAAGCAGAATGCAATATCATTAGGAAACATAACATGAGTAGGCCTAGGCCAATAATGATTCATATTTAAAGATTCTTAAAGGAGTTAGACGCCGAAGTTGTAAACAAGCTGGTTTGTTTACAAATATGGTCGGCAAACTAGTTTTATTCCTTCGTGCAGGTGGCAGCACCCGCGATCGTTAGACTGGTTCCCGGTCCAATGCAACTCACTCACGATATTCACGTCAGTACAATTCATCCAATCGTATTGTGATACTGCTGAGGCCAAGCGAAAACTCAACCTGATTGATGATCTTCTGGAGCAGCTCGGTCTGGATGGATAGACGGTCATTCGTTTCCATCAAATCTGCAGATATCTTAGCTAAGCTTTAAGGACACGATGTACCCTTGTCTTGATCTTATCTGAAATAAGCACAATGCAATATCATTAGGAAACATAACATGAGTAGGCAAATAATGATTCATATTTAAAGATTCTTAAGTTGAACAAAATGTATTCACCACCTTCCTATTTTATGACACGAATAGAAGATGTAGCCACATACATTATAGACTTCCTCCAGTGTTTTTATATCAGGAGTTATAAAATGCATTATCTTACAATATTTATATAATCAAAATCTCACTAATTAACTTCTTTCTAGGTGTGTGCATTACAGCATATTGACTGTCATTATGGATATCGTAGATGTACATAATCTAAGTTTCATTGTAATCATCTAAGTTTCTGTCTAGTTTTTTGCACAGCACACATCTCATATAACTAGTCCCAACATCATTGACTAGAGAGGGTGGCAGCCCTGGCCATTTCATTTATTCAGCAATGTTTACGATTATGCTTTAATATGCTATAAATGTAGGTAAATCAACTGCCGTTATCATCTCTTAATGTGTGATTTACAAAGGTTTTCATTGCCTTAATGTAAATGCTGAAATACTCTTATTGGTTAGACTTGGATATTTATTATATTTATGTATCCTGAGTGCTTTCATCCAAATACACAACACTGCATGTTCATTGTATCTGTTTGTTTATAGATGGGTTCGGTAGTGGCCATCTTGGGTTCGGTAGCGGCCATCTTGGATCATCACCATGACAATTCCAGGAACTTACGATACTCACTCAGTGTGATGGCGAGGTGGAGGGAAGATTACAATATTGAAATTGCACCACTGTTGCCATCACATGAAGTCCAAATGCCCACGTGCAACCAGGTTTCCTGGCATTTCCATGGCGGTCAGATAGATTCCTGCTGTTGAACCACATCTGTGTCATGTCATTGACCTCCACATATACGCTGTGCTCATTCCTTTTTCTTGGCTGGTGAACCACTTTCCACTGCAAAAGAGGAGAGTATAGGATTTAAAACTTTAGTGTAGTCCCACGTTTCTGATACAAAAATTTTGAATTAAATGAATGGTATCAAATGTAATATTGGAAGAGTTGGAATCGAGACTTGCGGAGTCACGTTATTTACAAATCTGCAAGAAAAAGCGGGACAATGAATAATTGAAATTGCACCACTGTTGCCATCACATGAAGTCCAAATGCCCACGTGCAACCAGGTTTCCTGGCATTTCCATGGCGGTCAGATAGATTCGTGCTGTTGAAACCACATCTGTGTCATGTCATTGACCTCCACATATACACTGTGCTCATTCCTTTTTCTTGGCTGGTGAACCACTTTTCACTGCAAAAGAGGAGAGTATAGGATTTAAAACTTTAGTGTAGTCCCACGTTTCTGATACAAAAATTTTGAATTAAATTAATGGTATCAAATGATCTAAATGTAATATTGGAAGAGTTGGAATCGAGACTTGCGGAGTCACGTTATTTACAAATTTGAAAGAAAAAGCGGGACAATGAATGGGCACAGTCAAGTTTATCTCCCCATAGTTTGATGTTATTCAAAGCTAAATATGTTTACTATGTTAAAACTGTTATCACATTTACGGTGTTGTTGATATTCATTGTGAGAATATGGCAATATACATGCTCATTTTCAGAATTATGTTATGTGTATTTTATTGACAGCTCTTGATGGCATGTCATAAGACACGCCCTAGTTCACCTATGGCCACAAGGGGGCCATACCATAATGACCTAGTTCACTTATTGGCCACTGGGGGCCCAATCATGACTACCTAGTTCACTTACTGGCCACTAGGGGTCAAATCATCATGACGTACCGGTAATTCACTTATTGGCCACTGGGACCAAATTGGCATGATCTACTTCACTTCAATCTCGTACCCAGAGATTAGTTACGCTTGGCCGAGCGTAACTAATCTGGGTACAAGATTGAGTTCACTTACTTGGGACCAAATCCACGTGATCTCACTGACCAACATGGGGGGGAGGGGGCGGGGGGGGGGGGGAGAAAACAACATAACACTGACTTAGATATGCATCTTTTATACTTTATGTATTTCTTCTTAGTACAAAATATCTTTTTTATGAAATCTGACATAATTGACTGCTTGCAGCAAAAATGTAAACATACAGATATAATTGCAATAAAGCAGTTGTGGCAAGGGGACTGTCTCCTAAGAAATTCAGGGGCAGACAGCATGTCACCGTTTCAACCATCCTGATTATAGGGCATTCTCAAAATGCACACATTGGCAATTTTCGTTTTTCGTTGCTATTTCAATACGGAAAATCTCCCCAAGGAACTTGGTTGCTACAAACAGTACCGATTTTAATTCAGAGTATAGAGTTTGTCAAGAACTTTAGGCAATGTCCATAAGACATGGTACAGCAAGTTAGGAATCTTCAGGAATATAGCTGCATTATAAGAGCTTTGCATGCACTGGCAACAAGGAAAGATTCTTTAGGCTCTTGGAACTTAAGAGAAGACGTTTTGCATAATATGCACAATGTGTGACCTCTTGTGACTGGGCCACATTTATGAAATCTGCACCACCTGAAGTTATAAACTATTTCTCTCAAAATGAGCACATCTGGTATGGAACACCGAGTCAGCACGTCCCCTGTCAAAGTCTAATCACCACTGAAAAGCAGTCAATACTCGATGCAGTTGTGTATGAATGTGACACCCACCTGATGAGGGGGGGGGCATTCATTTGGTTCAGGTCATGGCAGACATCCTCAAACTTCAGGCGATGCAGATGTTACAGACAATTTTACAGTCTGACCAAGAGCTAGAGTCTGCTAGACTGGACTGGAACCCACAATGATCAGTGAAGATCGATTACATTTACAATGCATCCTAAATATAATCCACAATCCCCTCAATTAAACAAACCCAAAGTTTATGACCTCCCACCAGCAGATTCTAGCTCTTGGTCGAATTACAATCCATAAGAAGAAAGTGACTTCACATCATACTTCTAAGTTTTCACAAAATGAAAGCACACGCACACGTGAAGCCTCACTATATATCAACTCTGTATTTTAATACTGTTCCTAAAACATATCGGTGTATGGAGTACAATCCTAAGCTTGTCACCCCACGTATAAGACAGTTTTACTGCCGATGAACCCTGGGTGTGCATCATCGCCTGCCGTCAAGGCAAGACTTCTTAAATTCGGTCCCTATTGATGAAATTCTAAAACAATTTTGCTCTCAAATTCCACACACCAAGTTTTGTTCCAAATTTTCTAAGTGAACAAGAAGCACAATGATCATTTTTTTACAAGAATCCTCATCTAACTTCAATACTGAACACAGATTCGGGTGACGTTGCATTCTTTACAACTTTCAGGATTGGTGGCATGACATTTCACAAACACGGACAAGACGAATATCTGCACACTTAGGATGCACGTTTTTGCAACACTTCCAATGTCATTACTTTCCGCTTGGCAAAATACAAATTTACAAAAGTTATCGACAGAAATGTTTTTACAATTTTTACAAAAAGTTATGAAGTGAAGTGAAATCCTTGCCTAGCAGAGGGCTAATAAATGCACAATTCATGAACAATTTTACATTTATATCATTAGAATAGACATCAAAGAAATAGACAATACCCCCTTTTCCTTTTTCATGACATTGGCCTCAATGTCAAGCACTGGTTTTTGAGACAATCACCCAAAATACCCCATTATCAAAAGTTAGTTATTTGAAGTTACCAGCTCCTGTTGTTTACAAAACCATTACCTCACGCTATTGGTCTTTAACATTCATTACTCTTTTCTTTTTTAAACTCTTACATTTGTGACTCTACTATGCTGCATATAAATGACACCATCCCTGGATCACAAGAATATCTTCATTTGTGTTGTTCAGTGTTAAAATGGTTTTGGAATTGTTGTGATTAAAAACAGCTGATATGTGCATGTCGCCGTAGGCGTCTACTTAGTAAGCAGTTGAACCCCTCTCAGTTACCTCAACACATAAGTTTTCTTCATGAAAGACTATTTAATGACGACAACTATTGGTCACATCATGCAATTTCATCAGAAAAAAATCTGTCAGAATACGCTCACCATGATAATTCTTTACAAGATTCCTGAAAAAGTTTTGATACCTCATAAAAACACTTAGAAGATTTAAATTTTCGAATTTAAGTTTTTGAATTTGAATTTCAATGAATTTTAATTTTTGAATTTGAATTACTGAATTCATCAAGAATTGCATTTGAAGAAAAAATACCTTCAAGTAAAGAGAGTTTGAATTGTCATGAAGATAAGATTTGAAATTTACATTTTTAATAGAATCATAAGCTTTCCATCATGCCAAGTACCTGAAGCATACCTTTAACAAATCTCTGCACCGTTTTGACCCAATTGCCTGCAAACCACATACTGACTTTCAATCACTTGAACATTAAAACAGATATACACAACTCCGATAAAATCGACCGCAACATCTCTGCCCGTGGTACAAAAATGGCTGTACCCACATGTATAAATGATTTCAAGTCAACACCATCTTTATGATTTTTCAACATTTTTACCACACAAATAGTGAATGAATAGCGAAATCATTTCATGAGTTACCATTATTTTTATATTTACATATATTCACATAAAATGGAAACAGGCTCCATTCCAAAAATACCAAATTTTTCGCTAAACTGAAGAAATGACCACAACGACACGTAAAAATACTGCAAATGTCCAAAATCATTGGCGCAATGAACGCCATTAAGCATTAACAATTATGAAAATCAACACGTTGAAAGTCCAAATACTCACATGGATACTAAAATGGAACAAAAAGGCCTAAAATATCCAAAATTTTTGGAGTAAACTAAAAATTGACCAGCATTTCTTGATTGCTGGCATTGCGTCTGCATTCAAACCTTCCTGATAAAATAAACGTGTTGTCGCTTATACCGTAATATATTTTTATATCATATACATGTACCTGTACAATGATGGGTAGGTGCATAGGTGTTCAGGACACTAAGATGGGATCTGCGGGTTAATTGGCAGAATGTTGCAGGCTGGCTATAGAAGTCGGTTAGATTCTCGTGCGTAATATTGTAAAGATGCTGACCCATGGCTGGTAACTTATCGTTTGTGAGGTGATGATTTCAACATCAAACTGTTACTTGCCAAACTAACGATTCACACAAATCTTTCATCTAAAATAATTGCGTGTTGTATTTGATGTAAAATAAAGAATACGTCAGGCTGAGGAAATATAGAAAACCGCATAAATTACCATCGTTGATTACAAAAGTATGAGTGTACATCGGAACACTTGGAAAGCTAAACGTAACTCATCCTGGCGTTTGAGTTCTGCGTGTAAAATATGGAATACCATCAACAAAGACAAAGGGACTGTACTTGTTGATGAGACAACATAAAGAGGATTTCCCCGATTCATGTGTGCTGAAGAAGTAAAGGGTTTATAATCTGGTATTTCATTCCAGTGGACTTTATATACATGTACAGTGGAACCTCTCTTAGGCCCGTATGCACAGACGTTCCTCCACTCACACTTGAGTGTGAGGTCGACCTTAATCTTTTGTATTCTACCCTGCAAACAATAGGTAAAGGTCGACCTCACACTCAAGTGTGAGTGGAGGAACGTCTGTGCATACGGGCCTTAGTGGCCACCTCTGCCAGGAGGACACCTCTCTATTAAGGACACCAAAGTTCAGTCCCAAACTGGTCATTTCTATTATTTTGACCTCTGCAATCAGGACACTTCTTAATTAAGGACAGCAACTACCAGTCCCGAAGGTGTCCTTAATAGAGAGGTTCCACTGTACTTCAAAGACAACAAAGACATACAGACATTATGGCACTAAGTTGTCTGATTGGACACTACTGTTCATTCCAAATCCCCGTGGCGCGAGGTTTATCAACGATAGCTCCGCAACGCCTGGGCCGATTTTGATGAAACATACGTCAATCAACTTGTCTTTCTTGGCGGTACAGCCATCACCACTGTCATTTTCCCGAAAAACGTGACAGAAAAAAGTTGTTTCACAAATCACCGTTTGTGTTTACGGCCGAAATGGCGGCCATTTCGAAATGACGCAATGCATCGCGCACGTGTAAACTGCACTGAACAGCATCGCGAAATGAAGTGGGTTTTGAGAAAGATATCCGTTATGCAGGCCTTACGCGAAAAATGAAGATAGCAGAAAGATACCGGCAAGAAAGACAAGTTAATTGATGCATGGTATGTTGAATTTGACCCAGCCGTTGCGGAGATATCGGCCGAAAACCTCGCGCCACTGGGATTTGGAATGAACTGTAGGCATTCACGAAGAAATTTTGTCCAACAATAAAATCCAGTAATGCATCCAGGACATCTACCTCGATAAACATCCCTAGACAATTTAAAACTAACAGAGGTGAGAACTAGCAACCTCACTAAACAAACTTTGAAATTTTGATAAACGTCATAGTAGGCCATTTTGAAGCATCACCCCCTAGCAGTCGAGACAACATAAACAGGGACCCAGAGATCCCTTGAGCCTTTGCAGAAATGTGATGAACTGCTATGTTCCTTCATTCTCTGGCCTACTCCTATGAGTTGGCTGTATTGAACCACGAACCCACAAAGGATCATGGGACTTTCTGCTCCCAGTTCACCTTTTACCTCCATAGGTGCATTTATAGAGGTCAGCTTCAACCAAGATTCTAGGCTTTAGGTTTCTGAAGACAACAGCACCCGCTGGAGACATAGATTCATAAGATGATATTAAGGTCCGCAAGGCCCACATGATATAAATCTTCAACCCGACTTTACAGGATGGGGAATCACCTCATCCAATGTAGCAGAGTTTTACTGCTGGATAAGCAATACTGACGTTAATACTACCGATGCAGTTAGATGAAATCAGAAATAATATTCACACATGTAGCCTATGTACCTGGAACACTTTTGAATGAACTTAGTGTGAGTTCTGCTTTAGGAAGGATATAATCCTTTTACTTTCTGTACGGTCTCAGCTTCCTAACAATTATTGGAAAATATTCCACGCAGTAAAACCTGAGGACTTGCCGCTGGATGTAAAACTTAAAGCAACTTCGTCCCCAGGGCTTTTGGGCCTTGGTCTTGGTAGGAGCTCACAAACCTTGGCGTTGGTTTGGCCTGGGGATGAGGTTGAGATATACTGCATGTGTCTTCAGACCAGATTGACTTGCCTAGCAGAGGGCTAATAAATGCACAATTCATGAACAATTTTACATTTATATCATTAGAATAGACATCAAAGAAATAGACAATACCCCTTTTCCTTTTTCATGACATTGGCCTCAATGTCAAGCATTGGTTTTTGAGACAATCACCCCAAATACCCCCATTATTAAAAGTTAGTTATTTGAAGTTACCAGCTCCTGTTGTTTACAAAACCATTACCTCACGTTATTGGTCTTTAACCTTCATTACTCTTTTCTTTTTAAACTCTTACATTTGTGACTCTACTAATGCTGCATATAAATGACACCATCCCTGGATCACAAGAACATCTTCATTTGTGTTGTTCAGTGTTAAAATGGTTTTGGAATTGTGATTAAAACCACTACTGATATGTGCATATCGCCGTAGGCCTATACTTAGTAAGCAGTTGAACCCCTTTTAGTTACCTCAACATATAAGTTTTCTTCATGAAAGACTATTTAATGACGACAACTATTGGTCACATCATGCAATTTCATCAGAAAAAAATCTGTCAGAATACGCTCACCATGATAATTCTTTACAAGATTCCTGAAAAAGTTTTGATACCTCATAAAAACACTTAGAAGATTTAAATTTTCGAATTTAAAGCCCCACTGTATTGAATCTAAAAAACGCAAATCACCGCCGCGATTCTTGACGTCAGTGCACGACGTCACGACGTGTAAAATGTACTACGCTCTGTCTCAATACATTAGAGCCCTCCCTGCAGTTTTTTTCAATGTGTGCTGAAAACTAGGCCTTGATTCTCTGAAACACGCATCAGGCAAGCATTTTGGGACCTTCACGAGGCTATGAAGCCTCTGTTTGCATTCTTCTAACATTTTGAAAATATCGTAAAATTCAATACAGTGGGGCTTTAAGTTTTTGAATTTGAATTTCAATGAATTTTAATTTTTGAATTTGAATTACTGAATTCATCAAGAATTGCATTTGAAGAAAAAATACCCTTCAAGTAAAGAGAGTTTGAATTGTCATGAAGATAAGATTTGAAATTTACATTTTTAATAGAATCATAAGCTTTCCATCATGCCAAGTACGTGAAGCATACCTTTAACAAATCTCTGCACCGTTTTGACCCAATTGCCTACAAACCACATACTGACTTTCAATCACTTGAACATTAAAACAGATATACACAACTCCGATAAAATCGACCGCAACATCTCTGCCCGTGGTACAAAAATGGCTGTACCCACATGTATAAATGATTTCAAGTCCACACCATCTTTATGATTTTTCAACATTTTTACCACACAAATAGTGAATGAATAGCGACATCATTTCATGAGTTACCATTATTTTTATATTTACATATATTCACATAAAATGGAAACAGGCTCCATTCCAAAAATACCAAATTTTTCGCTAAACTGAAGAAATGACCACAACGACACGTAAAAATACTGCAAATGTCCAAATCATTGGCGCAATGAACGCCATTAAGCATTAACAATTATGAAAATCAACACGTTGAAAGTCCAAATACTCACATGGATACTAAAATGGAACAAAAAGGCCTAAAATATCCAAAATTTTTGGAGTAAACTAAAATTGACCAGCATTTCTTTATTGCTGGCATTGCGTCTGCATTCAAACCTTCCTGATAAAATAAACGTGTTGTCGCTTATACCGTAATATATTTTTATATCATATACATGTACCTGTACAATGATGGGTAGGTGCATAGGTGTTCAGGACACTAAGATGGGATCTGCGGGTTAATTGGCAGAATGTTGCAGGCTGGCTATACAAGTCGGTTAGATTCTCGTGCGTAATATTGTAAAGATGCTGACCCATGGCTGGTAACTTATCGTTTGTGAGGTGACGATTTCAACATCAAACTGTTACTTCCCAAACTAACGATTCACACAAATCTTTCATCTAAAATAATTGCGTGTTGTGTTTGATGTAAAATAAAGAATACGTTAGGCTGAGGAAATATAGAAATCCGCATAAATTACCATCGTTGATTACAAAAGTATGAGTGTACATCGGAACACTTGGAAAGCTAAACGTAACTCATCCTGGCGTTTGAGTTCTGCGTGTAAAATATGGAATACCATCAACAAAGACAAAGGGACTGTACTTGTTGATGAGACAACATAGAGAGGATTTCCCCGATTCATGTGTGCTGAAGAAGTAAAATGGGTTTATAATCTGGTATTTCATTCCAGTGGACTTTATATACATGTACAGTGGAACCTCTCTTAGTGGCCACCTCTGCCAGGAGGACACCTCTGTATTAAGGACACCAAAGTTCAGTCCCAAACTGGTCATTTCTATTATTTTAACCTCTGCAATCAGGACACTTCTTAATTAAGGACAGCAACTACCAGTCCCGAAGGTGTCCTTAATAGAGAGGTTCCACTGTACTTCAAAGACAACAAAGACATACAGACATTATGGCACTAGGTTGTCTGATTGGACACTAGGCATTCACGAAGAAATATTGTCCGACAATAAAATCCAGTAATGCATGCAGGACATCTACCTCGATAAACATCCCTGGGCAATTTAAAACTAACAGAGGTGAGAACTAGCGCCCTCACTGAACAAACTTTGCAATTTTGATAAACGTCATAGTAGGCCATTTTGAAGCAACACCCCCTAGCAGTCAAGACAACATAAAGAGGGACCTGGAGATCCCTTGAGCCTTTGCAGAAATGTGATGAACTGCTATGCTCCTTCATTCTCTGGCCTACTCCTATGAGTTGGCTGTATTGAACCACGAACCCACAAAGGATCATGGGACTTTCTGCTCCCAGTTCACCTTTTACCTCCATAGGTGCATAAGCATTTATAGAGGTCAGCTTCAACCAAGATTCTAGGCTTTAGGTTTCTGAAGACAACAGCACCCGCTGGAGACATAGATTCATAAGATGATATTAAGGTCCGTTAGGCCCACATGATATAAATCTTCAACACGACTTTACAGGATGGGGAATCACCTCATCTAATGTAGCAGAGTTTTACTGCTGGATAAGCAATACTGACGTTAATACTACCGATGCAGTTAGATGAAATCAGAAATAATATTCACACATGTAGCCTATGTACCTGGAACACTTTTGAATTGAACTTAGTGTGAGTTCTGCTTTAGGAAGGATATAATCCTTTTACTTTCTGTACGGTCTTAGCTTCCTAACAATTATTGGAAAATATTCCACGCAGTAAAACCTGAGGACTTGCCGCTGGATGTAAAACTTAAAGCAACTTCGTCCCCAGGGCTTTTGCGCCTTGGTCTTGGTAGGAGCTCACAAACCTTGGCGTTGGTTTGGCCTGGGGATGAGGTTGAGATATACTGCATGTGTCTTCAGACCAGATTGAGATGTACAGTCTTCAGACCATATTGTAAATTACAATTTAACCATCTGGTGTTGGTGTCTGACATTAGAGCTAAAGAATCGAATCGCAAGGGACAGGTTATCACAGCTCAGCAATGATATGTCGTTAAAGAACTTCTGAAACAGTGTCACTTTGAAAACGTGTCGAGCAGTGAATTGAAATAATGTGGAAAGACATAGAACTAGATCATTACTGCAATTACCAGGAAAAATCTCCCACTAGTGTCACCTGATCGTAGAAGCAATGAGAGTGTCAGTTAAGTTCACAGCAGATTATACATGTAATTGTGTTCATCATCAATGTTTTACCGGCGTTAATGATGTTCTAGGGCTATAGGAAAGTTCCTTCCATATCAGAAATGACAGTGATATCATAATACACAACGAAATGAATAGTGACCAACTAAACTATATCATACGAAAAGGTACGAAGAATTGAAGCATGCGATGAAGTTTATATTAGGCTTAATTAAGATGGAACACAAAGCTTAGATTAACTCATTCTGTACCGAGTGAAGTTGACACCATCATCACATAGTTGTTCCATGTATAAGTTACTTTCCTGGCCTACCTATCGGGTTGAAATTGTGAATGTCAATGTTGGTAGTAAATGAGTTAATGATTGTCAAGAATCTATCCCTACATACATGGAACTGTTACACTAAGTTGTTACCGTATAGCAAGTGTATGAACCACGACATTTTGGAATATTCGTTTGGAAGTATCTTATATTGTACTAACATCCAAAATATTAGATGTGTCGCTTTCAGAAGATACACTTAAGAAGACTCAGTACATGTTCATTTAACTTCAGTGGGACTGACAACAAGAGATGAATGCCTTGCTTCAGTCCTTGTGCACGAAAAGAATCCTCACACACTATGCATAATTAAGATATCTATCAATGAAACAGAGAGAAAATATACGTCGTCACCTAATTCTCCTCGCGATCTGCAGCCCCCATTGAATACAGAAAGATGAACCCCAGCCTGTGAAAACCAGGCACAATTAAGTTTCTGGTCAGCGACAAGGCCCGTGACTACCCTGTATTAGGTCATATAAGTAGACAGTGCCATTATAAACTTGAGTTCAAGGGATATGTGTTTCAAACTCACAGCAGACTTTAGGCCTAACGGTCAACCGACTTTCAATCCATTGGGCTATTGTGACATTTGATCATTATCATCGGTCTCTAGGAAGTAAAATCATTCATCCATCAATCTACCCCCCCCCCCTAGAAAAACACAGAATTGTACAAACTTGGCAAGTATAAATTGAACAAAAGTATTTGAGACTGCAATTTATGAACTCACTTCTGCTAGACTGTACACAGATGAGCTCATGGCCTAGACTCTTCACAAATACAAGCACCAGTTTATAACTGTGAACACATACTATCTGTCACAAGAAGCATACGGGTGAATTGTACTTTTTGGTCAACCACATGTATGTGGAAACTCTGTATAGATTTGTGAACGACATTGCAGCTTTACATCTCATGTCGCGGCATTGAATAAAGACTCGCCAAGGCATTAAACAGACTCATCCCGGCATTGAATAAAGACTCATTGTGGCATTGAATAAAGACTAATCACGGCATTGAATAAAGACCCATCGCGGCATTTGATTAATGACTCACTGAGGCATTGAATAACGACTCATTGAGTGCACTGGCTAGACTCGTGAATGCCTATAGACTCATCACGGCGTTGACTTCTGACTCATCAAGGCATTAGCCATGACTCATCAAGTGCACCGGGTAATGACTTGGTGAGGCACTGACTCATGATGCTTCCAGGTATTGAATAATGACTCATCACGGCATTCAATGAAGACTCATGAGCTCCAGAAGTGATAAGAAACCATGTAGTATGCATCTTCCAACACCGAGATTCACATGACAAAGGGTATCCACTTAAAGGGATAATGTCCGTTGATTTATATGAACGACTAAAGCATGGCTTGGCAAGCAGCGTACCAGTAAAACGAACTTCATGATCTACATGTATATTGACGTTGAATTCTCAGGCATTCAAAGTGATCATCAACAGACAGTATCTGCGGCACATAATTGTCATGAAATTTGCACTGTATTTTTCACACGATCACAGCTAAAATGAAATGTCACTGGTCTTTTATACGTCTAATATCGCCACACGCACTGTCGGCGTCTTGACGGAAAAGAAGGATCTTTTCCTCCGAACTGCACCAAGCAGCTCAGTACTCCACATGCATTCAAACTTCGCATCCATTACTAAAGATTTGCATTGAAATCCAGGCATTGAAATCACGGTGGTGCCGGTATACGGATCTAAAACCCCCTCTGCTCACACTTCACTCTCCATGCATGCATGAACTTGTTCTAATTTGTAAGCTAGTTTATAAGTCCGAGCAAATTCATCCTCCTCGAGGTTCTGTCGTAACTGGTCGTTGTATTTGAGAACGTAACTGTAGAGTTCATTCAGAGCAGCTGACACATTGAATTCCTTTTGATGCTGAAAAATAAAGGATGGAATAAGTATTGAAAAGAACTATCGGCTTAAAAGACAACATTAGGCAATTTAATGTCAATTTGTAATGTAGGAGGAAACTGGAGGCCCGGAGAAAACCTTGGCTGTCAGAGATCTGCCTAAGGTTTGAAATGCTCCAACTGGAAATTGAACCTACATCCTCAGGCACGACACGTGACCAAGTTTCCACTGCCTCATTCCGACACATCGCTTCAATATTCCACTTACCCTACTCTCCTCACTCAAGAGGGCGCCCATATCCTGATCCGATATGGCCGGCATCATCTTGATATCCTGATAATATCGCTCGACCCACTTCTTGTACTTGGGGATGTCCTTGGCGTACAGGAGCTTACTGGATGGTGAATCTTTCCCCAGGCGGTGTTCCTTCATTGAGCAACTGTCCATGAAGGTTTGAGCAATGACGGAGAGGCAGGAATCGACAATGTTGGACTTGTGGACATCGAACACGAAATCAGGATTCTTTATCACGTTTACCCAGAATCGCAGTGGAAGACTGAAATGCACATAAACAGAATTTTGTCAAGGAATGCTTGTGTAATGGGAGACTTTATTGCTGTTCGAGGCCGCCTGTTAACGGTCCAAGAACATCATAAATTTGACATCACAGATGTAAGCCGTGGCATCCATGTCATTATGAATGATATTGTGGCATGCACTTCTTCTCTGTGACGTGAAATTCCCTGATGTTCTTGGACCTCTAACTGGTGGTGGCGTCTAACGGCAGTCAAGTCTCCCATATCGGGTACCAAAGATGGGGCGAAATCAGGTTTTGGCGAGGAACACAAACTTCTGCTGAACATACCTATTGCTTTTCCATGTGTGCACAGTTTCTGGGTCAGTTATGGCATGATGCAAGGCCTGGTCGTCCAGGAAATCAAACATATACTTAATGGCAAGTGGCAGAGCGCTCCCTCGGTGGGCAGTGCTGAAGAGCGTCTCGAAGAGGTCATCCACGTACTGTTGCAATGTGCCCTGTTGAGAGGAAAGAGACAATTGAATTGAATTGAAAGCAGACCAGTACGTGAAAGATAGTCTAGTCTGGAGTGAACTTCATGGATACATAGTGGGCTCTGTAAAATGGGTCAGAAGGTTACACAGCTGTAGACAGCAATGACAGTGACTCCATCAGCCCGTGCTACCATAAATTTAAAGGCTACACAGGAGTAGAGCACAATGGCAGTGACTCCATCAGCCCGTGCTACCATAAATTTAAAGGCTACACAGGAGTAGAGCAAAATGGCAGTGACTCCATCAGCCCATGCTACCAACAGGTTTAAAGGCTACACAGCAGTAGAGCGCAATGGCAGTGGCTCTGTCAGCCCATGCTACCAAGATTCATTCAGTCTTTTGAATGAAGGCCTAAAAGATGAATGTCCCTGGTTGAGACCAGGAGGAACCCTTTTGAAGTAAAACTTCAGAGTGGATTGCAAAGGTTATACAACCCTACAACACAAGGCTGCAGTTACATAACCCGTGACGCCACCTATTAGGCCGAGTTTTAATTCCTTCAACTTGAAGGATGAACTGATGATGTGCTGCAGCATTATAGCTGCTGGAATTCAATTTATAATGCATTTGAAACTTTGCGATATTCACAAAAGAATTTAGTAATTGACAGTAGCAGAACAAGCACAGCATTGAACGTCCCCCGTCGCCCCGGGTGCAAGTTCGATGGGCCTGTATTTTGAAGATTCCGTTCAGTATTAATGGCACAATCACAGTTTATATGATTCAGCTTTTTGGCCCCCTGGTGGCAAAGTGGGAAATCAGATTTGGTCGATTCTTTGACGCGACACACCGTTGGCCCATGATACATCCCTCCACCAAATATCAACCAAAATTTTCAGTCGTTCAGAAGTTACAGAGAGGAAGGGAACTTATGTGGTTTGTACAAAGCGCCCCCTACAGGGCTGGAAAATGAATGTAATTGAAAACCCGCAGAGTATATTATTTAGCCTTGCTAGATGAGGCTACCATAAAAATTTTGTGAAATTCCGTTCAGTATTAAAGGTGTAATCGCAGTTTTTGTGTTTTGGCTTTTGGCCCCCTGGTGGCAAAGTCGAGAATCGAATTTGGCCGATTCTTTCACGCGACACACCGTTGGCCCATGGTACATCCCCCCATCAAA